>CASHTH010002229.1:0-41967 GCA_030341885.1 Geodia barretti
TAAGGGCTTCAGTTTCTGTAGGAGCCAACCGTTTACGTTGTACTTACGATTTGAGTGATTCCACTGCCAGTGCAGTTGATAATGAGCATTTCTCTCGCGTCCTTCTTGAGCTAACACCTCCACGGAGACTACAGAGAGAGATAGGACAGCAGTATTGGAATTGATGTTTACCAACGACGGTTAAAAACGTCAACCCAAATAGAAGGTTCTGGCAAGAATGGATAAGCTCAGAGGTTCACTCTGGCGTGCATGGGCCACATGGGTATTTATGATGGTGCTAAAACATTTCATAGGCAAACATTATTCCATGCAGTGTACAACACCGTCAACGTAACCTGCACATGGCTCATTTTGAATCGATTTATACTCACAGCGGTGACTTGTTTCCTGAAGGCGGAAGGTGTCGAAGAGTCCCCTGACTGCTGGCTCGTAGCGGGCATCCTGATCTGGAGGTTTGTGCTCCTCCCCGTTAACGAAATTAGTTGTGTCCACTAAAATTCCAGACCTTCCCCCTGTGGTCAAATCGACAACAGTGACACTGGGTGTAAATTACCCCTCGAATCTCTGAAAAGGGATCCTCTAAACAAGACACATCTTGAAGGACACTTGTTTCTGGTCCTGTCACACTAATAGCATTGTGTGGTGTTCACTCAAGATATACAGGGACACCTCTCAATTGTTACGGACCGCTCTTGTTCGAGTAGGTACCTAATATTACTATGAATGCAAAGCTTTAAACTACACTGTGACTTTTACACCGATGAACAGATTTCGATTGCTTGCTTTTGGATAACGTGATAGCTACTACTATTATAAGCTACACAATCAACTCAGAGTGGATAATAATCAAGTGACCCTTACAGTATATACACGTTGGGGGGGGAGCCGGTCACGATGCCACAGGAAATAAATCGTATTTTCTCTTGCCCGGGTCACCTCTTATTCTTTTCTCCTAAGAGTGGGACAAATACAGCCGAATAGCGAGAGATCCCGGTCTTGAAAGACGCTGTCTGGCTCCGCATTCATTGGAGATGACGTTATTCGTAAAGAGATGATATGATCCGGGGTTGAAATCCTAGAAGAAGAAGATAGGGAGGTGGAGACCGGATGCCAAAAGCCAGTATCGTAAATCGTAAGGCTGGGTGGACCGAAAAGACGGCTGAGAAGCACCAGCAGAGAAAAAGGAGGAAGAAAAAGGAGATATAAGGGACACAGTAAAGCACAAAAAACGAGATATATAACCAAAAAAGAAAAACGCTAACGGAGGAGAAGCCTGACACAGATTGAAGAGACCGAGCGATAAAGGGAAGGATAGATGAGGAACTAGTGAACCGGGAGCACAGCGCGAAGGACGAGAAAAAGGAATCCCAGAGAGATAAACGCAAGGAAGAAGGTCGAAGAAGAACGAAGAATTTTCCCCACTCCGTTCCCTTTGCCCGGCTTCCTCTCCGTGCTGACTTTCAATTAACGCCTTATTCCTCGATTATCCCCTCTAATCCAGGGGAAGTCTCGAAACGTTAAAGTCCCCATCGCCCTCCCTTATAAAAGTGGCAAAGGAGTCATATAAAAAGGTAGTAGAGTAAATCCTTAGGCAACTTGTAAAGCGGTTCAATCCGTTCCATAAATTGACTCGCCAGATATTTCTTTTACCCCACGTTCCCATTGTCAGCAACATTGAATAAGCATCCTTAACAATTGTCTCTACGAAGTGACTGCTAAAGGGCAGATAAAATGCAATGAACCTTTATACAATCCAAAAGGCAGCCTCTTTAGCAATTAGTGCACCGAGAGGGGAACTCGTTTCAACAATTACCACAATGGTATTGTCCTGTTTCGTTTGCATATTCTTCTTCTATTACCTTAGTTAGTTTCCGCTCTTTTTTTCCTTCCTCTATCTATCCACTCTCGCTAATTCCCACTCTTCCCCCGCGGGGAACTGCGAGCTACAGCTATTTTTCACCAAGCGCGACGCAACACTGTGGACAGCCAATAGCATTTTGTTCTGGTGCTTTTCATCATTGTGAGTGAGACTTGCGGGGCAAGTCACTCAGAGAGATTGTGGTTTAGCATGCCAGCATAGCCCTGCGACTTTATAGCACTGCCGGGAGGTACTTGTTGACGACTCCTGCGCACATGCAGTACCCTCAATTCAGCGCATGCGCGTTACTTACTACTTACGTCTTGTCTGCGCTTACTCTTACTCCTTATTTCCTTCGCGGTTTAGCAACTAAAGACTACCTGCCTCGCCCACCGTTGCGGAGAAACGCTTATTCGGTCAAGAACTCCTTTTGTGGTTGCCTCACCCACCAAACAGATGTCAGCGTCCTGCGATAGCTACTGTTAGATCATGCGAGGAGAAAGTGTGCTGAAATGTGAAGTTGTGCAAAAGTGGTGCGTAACTGCACAGCACTGTCTGTATGAGATCGAAAGTGTAGATAACCAGCAAGACATACAGATCTTAAACCACCACAAAAGTGTGTTTTGGTATTATCCACACTCATTGCATGACACACTACGCACTTAGCTTCGGTAAGTCCAAAAAGTGCTATAGCAATTTTTATCCTGTGGTGATATGTGCACACGCTACGTTCCCCTACTCAGTCCATGTGTAGTATATCCTCCTGTGGCTATCTCTCGTCTGTCTGGAGGTCAGCGCGTGTTTTACTGCCAGCAACTCAGCACTTGTGTTTTCCTCCAAACTGCTGTAGAATTCCACTCTTGTGGTGACCGAACACACACTGGGATGTGAGTGTGTATAGCTATGCCCTGATTTGTCCACATCGAGATTCATTGTGCATGGATCCCTGTCTCTGTATGAGTTTTCACTGTCCTCTTGTTTCAATAAGTGTTCTCACCAATCACCTGCACACAATCTGCAACTAACCTCTGGTGTGTGTTCGCTGTTTTTGCAACTATTGTCACATAACAGCGTGACAGCATTGTCCAAAACAAGCAGTTTCGTTTCCATTCCAAAGGCATACGTAGTGGTTGTCTCTTTGCGAGTCATCATGCAGTTGCTAACCCACCGTAGTTAGGTCTAGTACTTCCTATACCCTACCTCCCATCCTTCCTGCTTCTTCTACGAAATACCACACATGCATTCCAGTGTGATCATCATAAGGCCACCGGGTACAGATGTGCACCACACCACTAGAACAATGGTCACCTACACGTGACTCTAACAATCAGCGTTTCTTCGAAAAGTGTGCACATGCGCGCCCCCACGTTGCATCATTCTACGCGGGCACCACACCGAACTGTACATGAACTGCATGGTTTTAGAAGTCAGATGAATTTGAATGACTCGAACAGCTACAGCTGGATTTGTGTGGTTATAGTGTGCAGTTCACTAGAAAGTGCATTCTCGTTGCACACACACGTGAAGGTAGTTGGGGCTGACTAGTGTACTAGACACACACGGTCACCTACATGCATTCACAGCCCATTGATGACGCAAGCTATAATGAAGATGTTAGTTTGAGGTGTATCGCGATTGGTACTCAAGTGTAATGGGTAAATCCTAGGTCTGCCTATCTAAGTTATGCAGCCACGCGAGCACAAGAGTGACCGACGAAGGCCAAGACACAAAGGCTCCCAACAGCGCCGGAAACAAGGCGAGATAAAACTAAGCACGCACGCTTTGCTGCTGTAGACTCATCAATCATCAATCACTGTTAGGAGAGGGGACGTTTTGACTCCACAATATTGCTTGCGCAAGGGCACTCGCATCGTGTGTTATGTCAGCAGCATAATTAACTTCTGTCATTTTGTGCAGAAACAGAAAAAACAATAGAGGCTCGTAAAAATAGTTACATAATCACTTCTGACACGAAGCGAGACTTGTGCAACTGTGTGCTAGGTTACACAATAGAGAGTGGTCCTGGCTGCTAAGCGGGTGTCGGAGATTAGCATCTAAGTTGGGATAATAGGATGTACTTTTGGTCGATCTCGCGCAAAGTGCTCAGGAGAGGGGAGCGGCCACCAGAAATGCTCTCCAGTGTACGTCTCTCGAGACTGGTGATCTTGATGCGTCGGAGCTGTTCCTGCTCCGTACGAGATCAACAAACCGCTGAATGGGCCTTGACAGAACCAAAACTAGTCAAGTACCTTGCAGTTCTATTACAATGGATGTGTAGGAGCTGGGATTTACCAACCAGAGTCTACAGACCAGCCCGCGTTACGCAGCCATGCCGACTTTGCACAGCGTACTGTAATGTGGGCCCCACAGTTACATCGGGCTGACATGGTTGTGTGTTTTGCAGACAACAAGAAATTCCACACGTTTCAGCAACACCAGTGTACCAAGTCAGGGAGCCTAGAACTACTCTAGAATGTGTACAGAAGTTGTGTGTGACACCCAAACCAGTAGTATTGGTGGTAAATGGCGGAGAGTGGAATGTAATGTACAGAACATGTTGATACTTGGAAGTTAACCACATGCAGGTATATACGATACCCAGCTCGTATTCTATGATGTGGTTGGGTTGAAAGTAGATTTCTAAGCACTTCATAGCTGTGCGAAAGCATCTTTAGGGCTGATATACTGTGAGTATATACAGTCAGTAAGCATATTGTCCCTGCACCTAGCTTACCATTCCCTCTGACCCTCTATTCACCTGTACCTGCTTTTACCTTTTTACCTCTTCGATTTTAGGTACCTTTCCCTCTTCCCCTAACGCGCTCGTCTTGTCAATGGTGTGCTTGTTTGTAGGACAGGGACATCATTGGAAGGCAGATACAAGCAACTATCTCTATATTTTTGACTATCATTAGGTATGGATAGTATGTACGTACTCTACATGTACAGTTACATGCTGGCTTGAAGAAATTACTGCCACAATATGTGGGGCTTATAGAATTGCTGCAGTCTTTTAGGTATATCCAAAAAACAGACAGAGCTGTAGGCGGTTGTGTGTGTAACTTCAAATCCGTGAGTGTCTGTGCAGATTGTGTCCGTACACCGAGAACAATGAGGAGAACCGCGAGGCCCAATATGCTCCAATGTCCCCGTCGACCCGGACTGTGCAGGACGGTTGTCTGGGACAGAGACACCAGACTGCCTCGTTGAGCAAACAACCTCGACACTAGACGCAGCTCGGGAGCTGGAGCCTCCATCCTGGGCATATGGCAGAGCCCACGTCGACAGACACGCAACCCAGGTCCCGTAGGGGCAGTTTGTGACACGCGTTTCGCGCTCGCTCTTGCTCTTCTCTCTCTCTCGTCTCACTACCTCGTCAGCCTCCCTCCTTCTTGGCTCTACTCTCTTTGGCAAAGGATAGGAGTAGCGACAGACAGATGGGGTGCTAGCGCTCTGTCATAGTGTACAGACAGACCGGGGCACAGGGGCGTACGCTTGTATTAGGATTGTTCTATGCGTCTTATTCACAGCTACTATAACACATTTACAAAGTTGTGAACTCCAAGCACTCTCGCATCATTACTCTTACTACTCTCTTTTTCTTGGACCAAGGTATAGCAGAAGAAACCAATTTCCAAACTTTGCAAGCCGTGCACCACAACTCAAGCTCTGAGGCCTTGGTGTGGCTCAAGTCACATACATTACTGCCAGCTGCCACTCACTGGCGCTGTATATACAGTGATTCATACCAGAACAGAAGATGCATGATTGGTGCATAACAGTGTCCACTTCCCCTATCTCAGCTTCTCCACACTTCCTGAGGATAATAACGTGCTTAGAAGACTCATAACTGGATTACCTATCCCATCTGTTGATTGAAGTCAATCTTTTGACACGAGGTTCTTGCAACTACAAATTCATAGCTCCTTATGTGTAGGGACTTGTATTCATCTCTCATAACGCACGGCACAAGGGAGCGTTTGTTCCGTTGTATAACTACTAACGCCAGTTCCATTACGTACTTACTCAGTTCCTACTTCTCCCTCCCTGAGCTCTCATCACAGCCAATAAAGTGTTCTTTCGAATCTACATTGCTGATGTCAATCTAACACCTGCTGTGATATAACCGGCAAAGCTCTCTACAAAGCTACACACTTCCTCCACCATAAATTCTCATATTAGACGAATACTTCTTCCTGGGCCTATGCATTTGATGGTGAGCTTCTGGTTGGTCTAACACTAATTGACAAATGGTCTACTTCCTATGTCAAGCATATTATCATGGTGTATAGATATGCATTGAGACAGAGTCTCCTGGGGCTGTGTTTGCTGCTGGAGGTATGGTTTCTAACTCAGGAACACCAGCAGGAAGTTCCACTGAGGGATTCCCATGGTAGAGAGCTCCGAGTGGTATCCTAGTAAGGTGCCCTGGAATACATTGTTTACAGCCAAGACCATATAAGAGGAGAGAGATTGAGGTGTGTTTGATCTATTGGCTTGGCAGGAAATGGTTTTTTATCCATACTAATGTATCACTGCTGAGCAATGCCCACATCAAAACCAGCTATAGAACAAAATACTAAATGTCCATAGTAAGTTTACCACGTAAAAAGATCTTACTTCAACCATCCAAAAATAATTTTTCTACTTGCCATTGAACTGAAACAAATTAACTACAGTATGGCACACCAAGCAGAGGGTTGTGTTAGAGTTACACTGTTATTATGGCAGGAACACAGTGCTCAAGTGGGTAGAGAGTGCACACCTCTTGAGCCCAGCAACGGGCAAACACCAAAGCTCCAGTCCAGGATATGTGGGAAGAACTGGCACAGTGGTGCATCAGGTGCTGCGCTGGGGCCAGGAAGAGTGCATGGATGGTGATCAGGCCTCGGGCATGACTCACAGTTTCTCACAGCTGGGATGCATCGCAGCCCTGCAACAAACACTACTTCCTACCTACAATATGGGGCCAGGGTCGTATGTATAATTATACATGTAGGTGTCACACCAGAGTCTGCAGGCAGGAAGAGGAATCTTGTTTGAAGTGTGCCGACCCAGGAGGCAGGGCGGTTGCATGGCCAGATAGAAATGAGAGACAGTGGCTAACCAACTGGTTGCATGGCCAGATAGAAATGAGAGGCTGTGGCTAACTAACCACTTGTTGACAAAGTTCTTCCAAGTCCTCACAACCCGCACATGGCTATATTTGAGCATGCCCTTGAGAAGTGCGCACTGACACTACTACAGTAATGCCGTGATTGTGTACAGTGGGAAAGGTCTGAGTTTCAAGACCAGGCGCACAATGTGGTAAGAACTCTTCCAAGAAGACTAGTCACTTTAAGTGTAGTAATGGCTATAGTTTTGGAGTGGCTGGTTTACATAGTGAGGATGTGAGGCAAAAGGAATTGCAGGAGGGAAGGTAGATATCGGTAGTACGCTCACCCTTACACTGTGCGTCATGAACCTTATTACTGTGTACTTCTACGTAACTTTAATGCAGACTTTAAGAGTGTTTCGTAGAGTCAAAATAACCACTGGACTACAAGACACTTTATCAAACAAATTGTTGTACAAACCAACCAATACCCCTCCGTTGGGTTTAAAAGGCTGTTTGACTGTACACACGTTGTTGCCACTTTTAAAACTTACCTTACCTGTTCTGACTGTGTCAGTTTACAAAGTGCAAGATGCAGCATTGAAGGTACGCAAGGCTACAGGTTCAGAAGTGAATACAGTTGACATGCTGAGCCATATGCAGAGAGCAAGCAACCTACCACCTCTAGCTAGGATAACTACCCCTGCTGCCAACCAGCCATTGAAACAAAGACAAGGTCACCTGCTAACTGTTTGCACACACACTCTCCATCTCAGCCAGGCATAACTGGACCCTCCTTCACACACTGTCTGTATGCCCAATGTACAGCATGTAGTAGCTGGCACACTCATCAAGGTAGTATGCATGCATACTCTTGTGTCATACAGTCTGACATAGTGTGTGGGTTATGCACGATTATTCTCTTTTGCTGGCAGCATTACTGGCACAGCTATTACGTCGTCCTTCCATTGCAACCAATTTGGTTGATTAAAAAGCATACCGCATTTGTGCAAGCTATGTATGTACTTGCTGTTAGTAGCAAAGTGCTTGCATGCCTTCTCTTACAATCCAGTACCTCAGGTAACTTAGTATTGTAACACAGTATGTTACAGCCAGTTTGGTTGATATTGTCAAACCTACCACATATACTTTGCTGAAATTAGTACACAGCTTGATATCTGTCCATTCCTTGCTTAGGAATATGGCAAAAATTTGGACAATGTTACTAAAAATGGAAATTGCATTCTTTTACTGGACCCTTTTGTTACTGGACCCTTTAGTAACATTTGCACTGACATTTCACATTTCCCATTTAAAAAGCGGTAGTTAGTATCAGTAAACCAAACATGCACTCATTTTGTAATATGACACCTGTAACAATATTCATATAATCTTGTGGTATATTCACGGCATGTAACATACCTTCCATTGAGAGGGATGCTGAACTGCTGCAGGAGTTCCCGGGCCTCTTTGTTCTCCGTCTTGTCTTTTCCTTTTCTCCCAGAGTAGTTGAAACACCCCTTACCACTCTTACGACCTGGAGTCATAGAGGAGAGATGGGAGAGAGGGATAGTGGTATTAAATAATGGGACTAAGTGAAAGACAAATTTGGAAAGAGGGAGGTAAGGGAATGGGTGGAGGTGGGAAAGGAGAGGTAAGGAGAGAGTGAGAAAGGAGGGGAGGGGAGGGTGAGAAAGGTGAGGGGGTGGAGGGTGGAAGGTGGAAGGGAGAACAAGCAATCAGGAAGTGATGACTAGACACACAGGAAGTGAGGACATACAGAGGTTGCCAAGCAACAATAGCCTGGGGGAACAAATTGCTGGACATCAACAATCCATTGGTTACCTAGGAAACCGTGGTCAACCATGGCCTTGAGCAGTTCTGGATTCCCGCCACTCATCCTGTGGTTGTGTGGTAGTGGAGTGTGGGAAGATAGTGTGTGAGAGAGAGATGAATATACTAGAGGTACAAAGAGGTGAAATATGTATGTAGGAAATCCCTCCTAAGCAGTGACAGGTGTGTGGCAGGTCACCTTAGACCTTGTTTGATACAGAAAGAAAGGAAAAAATGGGCGAGGCAGACAAAAGAAGACGACCTCTCTCAAAAGTCTAAAGCTGAGGTATCAAGACTCAATCCTCATGGTACGGCATTCACTAAGCCTTCCAGTCTAGTCCCGACACGGATTTTTTTTCGTTGTCCATTTCTTATTCAGGGCAAGCAGCTCAGGCATGTACAGTAACAGGAAGGTAAACGTAACCAACCAACCGATCTATTGAAAAAGGCACGCCGAATGCGTCAGCGACCTGATAAATACAATCATGCTTATGTACATATGTACACATCCATTCAATGTGGGCAGGATCCATGTGCTTTTTCCCAGCAGAGGCCAATGGTGTCACTATAGCTATATAGCCAATGATGTCACTATAGCCAAGTGGCAGGACACACACTACTGGTTTCTAACAGACCCAACTAGCAACCAGCACAACAAACACAACACCCAATCCCTGATGGAGTTAGTACAAGTGGATTGAAAGGAACTGTGGGACAACCTCCATAGAGCCATGGCCTGTGGGCAAACATGTGGCAAAGATCAGAGAACGTTCAAACAACCGCAGACTACTGTATACATTCCCATACCAGTACAGCGAATGCACACCATTTGAAATTGTATTGTACTAATGTGGGTGGGTTTCTGTCGAGCAAGTTACATGAAGACCTTCTTCCACAATACAACTGTTTGTGAGAAGCAAAAAAGTCAGTTTTGATACCAGTGGCATGCACACTTCATCATCTGACAGTACGCTGTCGCTGTACAGTTGCTTAAAACCGGTAAACTAGTGTTTTGTTAATTTGATTAACTGTCTCGCCACATCATCTTGTTATACCACATGTTTCACAAAATTAATTCAATATTATGCAGTTGGCCATTGAGAATGACAAAAAATGAATTTCACTGACTCAAAAGAATATTGTCACAATGGTCATTATTTAGAGCATTATGAAGTGATTGTAGGGAGGGTTGGTAATCAGGAATAAGTGAGAGATGACACATGGCAAGAGGTGTTCGTCGCTATGCCAGAGAAAGTGAGTCATAGTCACACATTCATTTTCAAGCGCAGCCAAGCTTTGGTGCAAAGCAAGGCTCGCATTGAGTATCTACAGCCCACTCTGCAATAACACAAGAAAGTGTCCCTCTTGGCCACACCACATGTTTGCCGATGATGTCAGGTTCTATTTCTGTCAGGGCTAGCGGGACCAGTGAGTAGCGTTTTGAGCAAAGTTGAAGATTATCCCTCAATGCAGAGTACATACAGGTTTAAAGGCAGTTTGTCATATTAAGTAATCAATACAAAAGGTCTTGTGTGAGATTTCTAATGGAAGGTGTAGCCATCCATTTACCAATTTGTTTCGATACATTGTTCCTGTATTTGGGTGCATTCCAAATTAGGCTCTGTGCCAACAATGTCACTCTTAGCTAACTGTCCCATGTTTGTCTATCAACTGTCGCGATGGCAAAATGACACAAACACAATGCATGTCATTTTTTAACCCTCAGCACATGCGCACCGAGGCCGAGGGTTTGCACTTTAGTGTTTTTATCATACACTAGGAAAGCGGAATAAGAATTTTAACTCTCTTGAAGAGAATGCAACGGTGCTATCTGTTGCAGATAAATCTGGATATGCTTTTTATAGTCTACAATGTGTGTGAATAAGAGGAAATATGCAGTATAGTAGTTTACAGCATCACCATTGCAAGGAGAAATATGTGGTTGTAGACAATGGGTGTTGTTAAGTGATGTCGAAGAATTCCATTAAACAATTTGTTTCATTAGTTGGCTACATTACCCACAAGCACACATTTGTTCTCTGAGGTACATACATACATGTACACATGTTGGAAGCTACAAAACTCAAAACTTTCAGCTAGAGTAATGTAAGCGTGTAAGCAAGCTTTCTTCACCACCAGGTTACCTCAGATAAATCCCGTGCATCTCGCTCCAGAGAGCATGCCTGGTAGACTGAAAGAATGGTGAAGAGTTTGTAGTCAGAAAGAGAGGAAGAAAGCTAGAAAGAAAAGAATGGAAGAAAAATCAGCTCTACCAGTGGGATTTGAACCCACAACCTTTTGCATCTCGGGCTAGTGCGCTACCACTGTGCTATGGGAGAGCTACAGATGGTAGGCAGCGGAAATGAGCTCTTATCCAACGTGAGAGAGTACTCTGACTTCTAAGCGGGCGAGATCATAAGTACCAGAGTAATGTAAGCACGTAAGATGGTGGTAGGAGATGGTGGACCCTCAGCTAGAGGATATTGGTTATACATACATGAACATATGTACTTCAGAGAACAAATGTGTGCTTGTGAGTGGCTAATGGGCTAATTTGCCATTTAATGTACCAAACAAATTGTTTAATGGGATTCTTCGACAGCTCTTAACAACACCCATTGTCTATAACCACATATCTCGCAGTGAGGCTGAAAACTATAATATTGCATCCTCCTATAATTTGCATCTTTCTTCCTTTTCCTCCGTTTCCGCATCGCAGACTATAAAAAGGGCAGATTTATCTGCAACAGATATCACCGTGGCATTCTCTTCAAGAAACGACTTACAAAAGAGAAGCTGAAAGATGCCAATCAATTTATACTGTTACCTTGCAATGCTTGTTTTGCTCTTGAGTGTCTCACAAGGTACATGTACATACATAAGAAAGGACAGAGTTTTTTTTCATTCTCCATTTCCTCACGTCAGGCTATCCCCAGGAGAGGGAGAGGAGGCAGAGCGATGGTGAGAGCTCCTGTCCACAAATAGAGCTCCTCAGAGGAAGGGATGGAAGAGACGGGAGAGACGGAGACTGTGGTCCTCCAGGAGAGAAAGGAGAGCAGGGAGAGAGAGGAGAGGTAGGAGATGGTGGTCCTCCAGGAGCACCTGGACCTGTTGGTCCAGTGGGATTAAGTGGACAAAAAGGGACCCAGGGACAACAAGGACCAGTAGGAACACCAGGATCATCCGTCAATTGTGGACAAAGCTATGTTAGGTGGGGGAGGACCACTTGTGCCGAGAATCAAGGAACTGAACTGGTGTATTCAGGGAGAGCTGGAGGGAGCTGGTGGAGTCAGACTGGTGGAGCTACCAACTATCTCTGTATGCCCAATGACCCTGACTACCTTCTGTTTGATTCTAGTGTTCAGGGATACAACTACGTCTATGGGGTAGAGTATGGCCCACAATCTGGGCAACCACTAAGGGTACAGCCTAATGTCTTTACTCACAACTCACCATGTGCAGTGTGTATGGCAGTGTCACGATGTTCTTTGCTCATGATACCTGCTAAAACTCAGTGCCCCACAAACTGGACCACTGAATATGTTGGCTACTTGATGTCTGGAGGCCAAAGTCATTCCCTTCCAACAGAGTATGAATGTATTGACAAGGATCCAGAGTCAGTTGCAGGACTAGATGCTGTGGGATGGAACTCGGGTTCAGCCATTTTCGACCACGTTGAAGCCTCCTGCAATGGAATGGCGTGCCCTCCATATGAAGCTGGGAAAGAGTTGACCTGCGTGGTCTGTACTCGCTGATTGGATAAGTATGTACAACCTATAGCAAACATCTACATTTCGATTGTTGTATCAAAGACAATTCTAAAGTTAGTCTTAGAGAATTATTTCGTAGAATCTATAAATTTGGTGAACCAAGCAAGTGTGTAGCGCATAATATGTGAACGTTCGTATGTCAGGTTAGCTGCACCAGTTGGTGGCAATTAAAGTAACGCTGGATTGAACACTCAGCCTCAAAGTAGCGTAATGATTGGCAAAAACCGGTGGAAGTACATGTACATTAGTAGTCATGCTTATTATCATAATGGCTTGTTTCACTATCTTACGCAGTAGCCGAAATTGCCTTTTCAAAATCCATGCGGAGTCCGTTGACCACCTATTAGCTTGTCGTGCCAGAACAGCGGTGGACACGGATGGACAGACAGGCAGACACACACACAAACCAACACAGGGAGAGTCCCACTTCCCTCAAGATATTATTGCTGGAGTAATAGTATTCACATTCATGCAATCAACTAGATTGAATGCCACACATTTTTGGTGAGGGAGCAAAAGCAGTTCAATATGTGTACTTAGAATCACGTAGAACTTTACGGTATGTGCAGTGCCTGTCACCTACAATATAGAAAATTCCCATATTGAAAGGACTAGTAGGATCACTTGGTTCGCCAATTACCACAGACAATTGACACACCACAACTAAGCTGGAAGTACCATCAACAGTGTGGTAACTCAGCAACCTGTATGTGACACAGGTTGATTCCTCTTTCAAACTTAAGTGTAATACGCATTACATCTCAGATGAGAGGATTGCACTGTTACGAACATCACACAGAGTAAAACTCCATTTAACTACAGTATGTACATACATTTAGATCTGGGAATCTTTAGTAATTCAACAGGACGACCTTAATGAAAAACAGCTGTGCAGCAATCAGACACAAAAAGGCTGCTACGTATATACAGCTCTGTTAGCTGAACCACATAATTAATTGTTTTGACGTCACATAACTATGTGTGTAGGTCAGAGCCAAATCAATGAAACAAAATTTTTTAATGGATTCTCAGACAGCTTTCAATCAACGACCACATTCTCTGATACAAATTCTATCTGACAAATAGTAATTACTCAGAGACTATAAAAACACTTTTTTTGCACGAATCACAGACTATAAAAAGCAGAAGCCGATTCTCTCTGCGTCAGTTAGCACTGTGGCTTATTTTTTGAAGGAAAGGACACAGAAAAGGGAAGCATTGAGATGTCACAGATTTTCTGCAAAATCATATGCAGTTCTTTTGTAATGGTTGCTGTGCTCTCAATTGCGTCACAAGGTAGGAAAGGATGAAGAAACATGAAGTGGTAGACAGTTCTTTTTCCTCACGTCAGGCTATCCCCAGGAGAGGGAGAGGAGGCAGAGCGATGGTGAGAGCTCCTGTCCACAAATAGAGATCCTCAGAGGAAGAGATGGAAGAGACGGGAGAGACGGGGCCTGTGGTCCTCCAGGAGAGAAAGGAGAGCAGGGAGAGAGAGAGGAGAGGGACCACAAGGACCACTAGAACCACCAGGACTGCAAGGTCCACAAGGACCGCAAGGACCACCAGTCAATTGTGGACAAACCTATGTTAGGTGGGGGAGGACCACTTGTGCCGAGAATCAAGGAACTGAACTGGTGTATTCAGGGAGAGCTGGAGGGAGCTGGTGGAATAAGGCTGGTGGAGCTACCAACTATCTCTGTATGCCTAATGACCCTGACTACCTTGGGTTTGATTCTACTGTTCAGGGACACACTTACGTCTATGGGGTGGAATATGAGTTCACAGCCACTGCGTAATCTTCATGCTCACAACGTACCATGTGCAGTGTGCATGGCAGTGTCACGATGTTCTTTGCTCATGATACCTGCTAAAACTCAGTGCTCCACCAACTGGACCACTGAATATGTCGGCTACTTGATGTCTGCATCCCAAAGTGATCACACCCTTCCAACAGAGTATGAATGTGTTGACAAGGATCCTGAGTCAGTTCCAGGACTAGATGCTGTTGGATGGTACTCAAGCTCGGCCATTTTTTACCACGTTGAAGCCTCCTGCAATGGAATGGCCTGTCCTCCATATGAAGCTGGGAAAGAGTTGACCTGTGTGATCTGTACTCGTTGATTGCCCAAGTACAACCTGACTAAAGCTATAAGTAACAAATATTCGACTATTGTATTTTATAGTTAGTCTGTTAGAGAATTCTTTACAATGTATAATCTAAAAACAGTTGAAGTACATACATATGTACGTACATAGTACATACGTAAGTCAGGCTTATTAACAGTTGGAGCACATGTGCCAAAGGGTTAGGGTACTTGGTTTGTAAGTCTGTTTGACGGTCTGTCCTCTGCTTCTCGCGCTATGACACACACAACAAAGGATGCTAGATTGTTGAGTATGATAAGGGAGATAAAAAAATGAAAAAGCAGTTTTCTCTACAACCGCTTACCTAAAAAGTTACGTAGAACGCATTATGTTTTCTACGGTAGCTCCTTTTCACAACTGACATGGATACATTTTTTACTACGTACGTGCATGAGCCATTAGTAGAGAAAAGATGGTAGATCAGGGCGGTTAGTAGGGAATGTGATGCACAGAGCACATGTAAGGGCATGCAGAACTTATGTTTGAAAAGGAGGGTGAGAGTTTCTAGCCACAAGATTTTGGTACATACTATGTATAGGTTTGATGATGGCAAGCAGCGGGAATAAGAGCATACTTGCCATCATCAAACCTATACTTGGTATATGGTTCTACAGCACAATGTCTGAATTCCCTATAAGGAAAGCAAAGTGGGCATTGATTAGGGTCTGCAGTTGGTGTTAGTACAGCTAAGTGGGTGCTACTACTGGGCAATAAATCATACCCTATAATGCTCCATAGCTGGGGTAACATATATGTATTATGCCAGAATGGCTCGCATGCAAGAGTGGCTCTAGCGCGCCCCTTAGTACACATGCGCGCAGAAATATACTCAGACCCGCCCAGCCTCGCCTTAGATCAGCGGGAATAAACCGTCCTCGTAGCCATGGCTCGTAGCAGCGCAGCGTACGCACCTGTGCAGGGTGGAAAGTTAGTGCCAGGGGTGTAAACTGTGTTGGTTGGTTGTGTTGTTTTGTGTTGGTTGGCTAGAGGCATAGGTTACCCTGCAGACTCTGCAGAAGGCTCGACGTTGTCGATAGCGAGGTGTTTGTGGTGTGACGGCGCACGGGCTCCACAGCACAGTGCACAGTTTCAGAGGAAAGATGCATTGCCGAAGAGTTATTGTTTTGCTTTGTTTTATGCAGCTCTTAGTCTGCTTCAACCCGTTCTTCTCAGAACGACCATCTCCAACAACTGTATCTGCTCCCACACAGAAGACAACTCAAGACTGGGCTCGTCTGGAATGATTACAGAGATTTATTCTCAGCCCAACATTTCCTATCCATATTTTACGGGTAGCAGCACTGCATTCTACATATACACTATAGTATGAGCCATTCCTGCATGCTGCTTATACAATACAATATGAGCCATTCCTGCATGCTACATCTAGCGGCGTATATGTCTTGTCTGCGGAGTAGCCGGTAAAACTTAGATCTTGCTTGCACTGAGTAAAGACTGGGAGGCAGGAAGCAAGGTGTTGGCAGGCCGTCACACGCATTACTGCTGGACTTGCGTCTCCTCCTGCTCCTGGATTCACACGGCCTTAGGTAATAGTCGCTCGCACGCCGCCCTTACTCTCTCTCTCTCTCTCGCACGACGCGCTTACTGCCTCAACAGGCCGAGCACTTATTGTTGTGCGGTCAAAGGTCAGCCGGCCGGCTGAGCCATTCTTGCATGCTACACATATACCAAGTACCTCAGAGAACACCTGATGGTTTGAAGAGGCAGATAGGTAGAACAAATGAAACAAATTGTTTAATGGACAGATTCGGCAACACCCATTGTCTACAACCACAGGTCTCTCCTTGCAATAGTATTTGCTATATATGGAGGCTGTGAACTACGATACTGCATCCATCCTCATTTTTGCATGCATCGCAGACTATAAAAAGCAGGTGCCGATTTTTTATGCAACAGATATCACCGTTGCATTCTCTTCAAGAAACGACTAACAAAAGAGAAGCTGAAAGATGTCAATCAATGTATACTGTTATCTTACAATGCTTGTTATGCTCTCGAGTGTTTCACAAGGTATATACTGTAAGAAAGGATGAAGTTGTAAAAAGTTTCTTTCCATCCTCAATTTCCTTACGTCAGGCTATCCCCAGGAGAGGGAGAGGAGGCAGAGCGATGGTGAGAGCTCCTGTCCACAAATAGACCACAAATAGAGCTCCTCAGCGGAAGAGATGGAAGAGACGGGAGAGACGGAGCCTGTGGTCCTCCAGGAGAGAAAGGAGAGCAGGGAGAGAGAGGAGAGACGGGCGAAAAGGGAGATCCTGGAGCTGCAGGACCTATTGGACCACAGGGACCGGTTGGAGAGAGTGGGGGACAAGGACTGAGGGGACCACGAGGACCACAAGGACCACTAGGACCTACTGGAGAACATGGAGCTGTTGGACCACAAGGACCACAGGGACCGAAAGGAGAACGTGGGTTTCAGGGGATGGGAGGACCAGTGGGACCTCAGGGACCACCAGGACTTCTGGGACCAGAGGGACAACCAGGGAGGGTTGACAATTGTGGACAAACCTATGTTAGGTGGGGGAGGACCACTTGTGCCGAGAATCAAGGAACTGAACTGGTGTATTCAGGGAGAGCTGGAGGGAGCTGGTACAACAGGAATGGTGGAGCTACCAACTATCTCTGCATGCCTGATGACCCTGACTACCTTCAGTTTGATTCTAGTGTTCAGGACCGCAACTATGTCTATGGGGTGGAGTACGAGGCATTTGGTTCACAACCACTGCGTAATGTCAATCAACACAACGCACCATGTGCAGTGTGTATGGCAGTGTCTCGATGTTCTTTGCTCATGATACCTGCTAAAACTCAGTGCCCCACCAACTGGACCACTGAATATGTCGGCTACTTGATGTCTGGACATCAAAATTATCATTTCCTTCCAACAGAGTATGAATGTGTTGACAAGGATCCAGAGTCAGTTGCAGGACTAGATGCTGCGGGATGGAGCTCAGGTTCAGCCATTTTCAACCACGTTGAAGCCTCCTGCAATGGAATGGCCTGTCCTCCATATGAAGCTGGGAAAGAGTTGACCTGTGTGGTCTGTACTCGTTGATTGCCCAAGTATACCTGACTAAAGCTATAACAAAACATTTCCATTTCGATTGTTGTAATAAAGACAATTAATTCTAAAATGTGTCTGTTAGAGATTTTTTGGGTAAAATCTGTCAATTTGGTGAACCAAGCAAGCGTGTAGCGCATAATATGCGAACGTTCGTATGTCAGGCTAGCTGCACCAGTTGGTGGCAATGGGTGTAACGCTGGATTGAACACTCATCCTCAAAGTAGCGTAATGACTCTGAACTGCCAAAAAGCTGTCGATGTACAAACCATGCTCATTAGATTATTGGCTGAACTGAAGAAAAAAACAGTCCGAGTACGTCCGTTGGTACATAAGTCAGTCTCATTAACCCTTGACGCACATGTGCCAAAGGGTTATGGTACTTGGTTCGTAAGTCTGTCTGATCTGTCTGTATGGTCCGTCCTCTCTGCTTCTCGCGCTATGACACACACAACGAAGGATGCTAGATTATTGAGTATGATAAGGGAGATCAAAATGATGCTGTTTTCTCTACAACCGCTTATCTAAAAAGTTAGAGCGCATTATGTGTTCTGCGGTAGGTCCTTTTTACGACTGACATGGATACATTTTTTTACTACGTGCACGAGCAATTGCATGGCCATTAGTAGAGAAAAGATGGTAGATCAGGGTGGTTAGTAGGGAATGCAGTGCCCAGAGCACATGTAAGGGCATGCAGAACTTTTTTTTAAAAGGAGGGTGAAAGCTTCTAGCCACAAGACTTTGGTACATACTATGTGATAATGGCAAGCAGTGCATACTTGCCATCATCAAACCTACTTGGTATATGTTTATCTAGCACAATGCCTGAATTCCATATAAGGAAAGCAAAGGGGGCTTTGATTAGGGAGTGACTCAGACTGCTGCTGTTGGTGTTAGTACAGCTAAGTGGGTGCTCTTACTGGCCAATAATATAATGCTCCATTGCTGGGGTAACATATACCAAGTACCTCAGAGAACACCTGATGGTTTGAAGAGGCAGATATGAGAAAATTTGCAAATTACATTAATGCACTGGAACAAATTCTTTAATGGACAGTTTCAGCAACACCCCAACACCCATTGTCTACAAACACCACAGGTTTCTCTTTGCATAGTGTGTACTATGGAGGATGCACAATACAATATTGCATCAGCCCTCTTTTTTGCATGCATCGCAGACTATAAAAAGCAGGCGAAGATTTTTTTATGCAACAGATATCACCGTTGCATTCTCTTCAAGAAACGACGAACAAAAGAGAAGCTGAAAGATGTCAATCAATGTATACTGTTATTTTACAATGCTTGTTTTGCTCTCAAGTGTCTCACAAGGTATATAAGAAAGGATGAAGTTGTAAAAAGTTTCTTATCATCCTCAATTTCCTCATGTCAGGCTATCCCCAGGAGAGGGAGAGGAGGCAGAGCAATGGTGAGAGCTCCTGTCCACAAATAGAGCTCCTCAGAGGAAGAGATGGAAGAGAGGGGAGAGATGGAGCCTGTGGTCCTCCAGGAGAGAAAGGAGAGCAGGGAGAGAGAGGAGAGACGGGTCAAAAGGGAGATCTTGGAGCTGAAGGACCTACTGGACCACAGGGACCAGTTGGAGAGAGTGGGGACCAAGGAATAAGGGGACCACAAGGACACACAAGGACAACCAGGACCAACTGGAGAACATGGAGCTGTTGGACCACAAGGACCACAGGGACCGAAAGGAGAACGTGGGTTTCAGGGAGTGGGAGGGACCGGTGGGACTCAAGGACCAGTGGGACCTCTGGGACCAGAGGGACAACCAGGGAGGGTTGACATTTGTGGACAAACCTATGTTAGGTGGGGGAGGACCACTTGTGCCGAGAATCAAGGAACTGAACTGGTGTATTCAGGGAGAGCTGGAGGGAGCTGGTGGAATAAGACTGGTGGAGCTACCAACTATCTCTGTATGCCTGATGACCCTGACTACGTTCGGTTTGATTCTAGTGTTCAGGGACGCAATTACGTCTATGGGGTGGAGTATGAGCCATTGGGTTCACAGCCACTGCGTAATGTTCATGCTAACAACGCACCATGTGCAGTGTGTATGGCAGTGTCACGATGTTCTTTGCTCATGATACCTGCTAAAACTCAGTGCCCCACCAACTGGACCACTGAATATGTCGGCTACTTGATGTCTGCAGCCCAAAGCCATTCCCTTCCAACAGAGTATGAATGTGTTGACAAGGATCCTGAGTCAGTTGCAGGACTAGATGCTGCGGGATGGAGCTCAGGTTCAGCCATTTTCAACCACGTTGAAGCCTCCTGCAATGGAATGGCCTGTCCTCCATATGAAGCTGGGAAAGAACTTACCTGTGTGGTCTGTACTCGCTAAAGTTGATTGAACCTTCCATTACCTCATAACTGAACAAACTTTCTTTCAGTAAGCAGCTTCGATTTCCTACAAACGTGATGTTAGGACATTTCTGTACCTGTTGTTCTACATGTAAAATACTGCGTATGTACATTGTAGATATGTATGTAAAAATGTTTTTGTGGAGCCGCAAATTCAGTGACAAGGCAATGTTTAGCGCCATGTGACACTATTGCATTAAATTATGCACTTCTGGCGCGGGAAAGCACGAGGAATGCACGGGTTGAGTACGCCTGTCACATTCCTCGGCCAAATCATCAAATGTGGACTCAGAGGGGGTAGTTGAGCTCGTAGTAGAACCTTCCAGTGAGTTTAGCGAGTGAAAATAGGCTGTTACTAGCGGTGGAGTCAGCCCTGCACCTTCTGCACTCCACACAGAGGCCATAGCTACAGAGCGCACGTGTGGCGCATGCGCACTGTGCCCAGTGCTGAGGAAGGAGCTGGAACCGCGATATTGACTCCCGACGCCCAGAAGAACTACATGTCGTCGTGATTGGTGCCATAGCGCCAAATCTGCACCCCAGAATAATGGTACACACGTGTACAATACACTACTCTAACAAAACGAGACAAGTAGAAGTGTATGTATGAACTGTACATTTCACTGAATGCACATAATACATACGTACTATAGTAATGGTGAGGGAGCACAAGCAGTTCAATATATATATGTTATGTACTACGTGCGCGGGAAAAAGAAAATCAAGATATCAGCTATTTTGATCAACATTTTGTACAGATCATGTTTTGTGGGATACATTTCTTACATGAAATGCTGTAAAATAAACAGAAAAAGGTTTCATATGTTTTCATGTTACTTTTGTTAGCTCACGAGGTTCATATGAGAAATCAGGAACCTCGTACTAACAAATCTGATTGGTCAATTCGAATCAGCTATGCACTAAGCGTACTTAGAATCACGTAGAACATTGCAGTATGTGCAGTGCCTGTCACCTACAATATAGAAATTCCCGTATCGAAAGGACTAGTAGGATCGCTTGGCTCGCCAATTACCACAGACAATTGACACACTACAACTAAGATGGCAGTACCATCAATAGTGTGGTAACCCAGCAACCCGTATGTGACACAGGTTGATTGCTCTTTCTTACATAAGTGTAATACGCATTACATCTCAGATGAATTGTTATGAACACCACATACAGCAAACTCCATTTAACTATGTACATACATTTATATCTGGGAATCTTTAGTAATTAAACCGCAGACCTTTAAAAAACAGACGTGTAGGCAACTAAGGCTGCTATAATATTATAGCTGAACATCAGAACTGATTGTTTTGGGGTGCATATATGTACATGTATGTAAGCCACAGGTTGAGTAAAGCCTACTGCAATGGCCTAATTGTTTAATGGGTTCTCAGAGAGCTAACATCAACTACCATAGAGGTTGAGTAAAACCAGCATCAATGACCTTTAATTAGCCAAATAGATCAAACAAATTGTTTAATGGATTCTCAAACAGCGTTCATCAACAACCATTCTCTATAAGAATCTCTATCCCACCAATTGCAAGACTCTCTTTTTGCATGAATCACAGACTATAAAAAGCAGAAGCCGATTCTCTCTGCGTCAGTTAGCACTGTGGCTTATTTTTTGAAGGAAAGGACATAGAAAAGAGAAGCTGAGAGATGTCACAGATTTCCTGCAAAATAATATGCAGTTCTTTTGTAATGGTTGCTGTGCTCTCAACTGCGTCACAAGGTAGGAAAGGACGAATAAACATTAAGTACAGTTCTTTTTCCTCATGTCAGGCTATCCCCAGGAGAGGGAGAGGAGGCAGAGCGATGGTGAGAGCTCCTGTCCACAAATAGAGATCCTCAGAGGAAGAGATGGAAGAGACGGGAGAGACGGGGCCTGTGGTCCTCCGGGAGAGAAAGGAGAGCAGGGAGAGAGAGGAGAGGTAGGAGATGGTGGACCTCCAGGAGCACCTGGACCTCCTGGTCCAGTGGGAGTAAGTGGACAAAAAGGGACCCAGGGACAACAAGGACCAGTAGGAACACCAGGATCACCCGTCAATTGTGGACAAAGCTATGTTAGGTGGGGGAGGACCACTTGTGCTGAGAATCAAGGAACTGAACTGGTGTATTCAGGGAGAGCTGGAGGGAGCTGGTGGAGTCAGACTGGTGGAGCTACCAACTATCTCTGTATGCCCAATGACCCTGACTACCTTCGGTTTGATTCTAGTGTTCAGGGACACAACTACATCTATGGGGTGGAGTATGAACCAGCATCTGGGCAACCACTACGGGTACAGCCTGATGTTCATGCTCACAACGTACCATGTGCAGTGTGCATGGCGTCTCGATGTTCTTTGCTCATGATACCTGCTAAAACTCAGTGCCCCACCAACTGGACCACTGAATATGTAGGCTACTTGATGTCTGGAGCACACGATCATACCCTTCCAACAGAGTACGAATGTGTTGACAAGGATCGCAGTCAGTTGCAGGACTAGATGCTGAGGGATGGGGCTCAGGTTCAGCCATTTTCAACCACGTTGAAGCCTCCTGCAATGGAATGGCCTGCCCTCCATATGAAGCTGGGAAAGAGTTGACCTGTGTGGTCTGTACTCGCTGATTGCCCAAGTACAACCTGACTAGAGCTATAACAAACATTTTGATTGTTGTATCAAAGACAATTTTAAAATAGTCTGTTAGAGAATTTTTTTGTAAAATCTATAAATTTGGTGAACCAAGCTAAGTGTGTAGCGCATAATATGTGAACGTTCTTACATGTCAGACTAGCTGCACCAGTTGGAGGCCAACTAGAGTAACGCTGATGCACACTTATCCTTAAAAGTCTGTAGCGTCATGACTCTACATTCACTGAACTGGCAAAAGACTGTCGACTGTAGAACATAGGTTGATAGTCCTGCTCATTAGAATATTGGCTGAACTGATACCAACCAGTCCAAGTAGACTTCCGTTCCGTCACCCAGCGTCAGCTAGCGTCGTATCGTCAATTTGTGAACAGCGCGACGGATTGACGTGCTGTCAGCGACGGAACGAAATGCTGGAGTAGGATTGAGTTCTACTCCACCGTCAGGCTGCCAGCGTCTGGTGACCTCAGGCACGCACTCTGCGTCGTTCGGTGTAACTGGTTGTGCGGGCAAGTTTTGTGCCTGCATAGAAGCTACGCACGTACGCCCGAGCATTTAGCTCACTGATGACCGCTTTTGCAGCTTAGATAGACCTACCAGTCGAATGTTCAGTACAGTAGCAGTGCTAGAGATGATGTAACGCCAACTAAGAGCTTGAAAATCCATCTCTCTCCCACAGACAGTTGGCGATTCACCTCGGAGAACGTGCGGGATCCAAGGTCAGAGTTAAAAAAACGTGGACGAAAACGCCAAATTGTGAACAACGCAACGAAACGAAACGAAATGACGGTAGATGGAACGAAACCAAAGTCTAGCGTCATATTGTGAACCAGGCTTTGTACGCATTACATCTCAGATGAGAGGATTGCACTATTCGAACATCACATACAGTAAAACTCCATTTAACTCTGTACATACATTTAGATCTGGGAATCTTTAGTAATTCAACCAGAGGACCTTTATGAAACATCTGTGGAGCAATCAGACACAAAAAGGCTGCTATATACAGCTGTGTTAGCTCGACCTCATAATTGATTGTTTTGACTTCACATAACTATGTGTGTAGGTCAGAGTCAAATCAATGAAACAAATTTTTAATTGATTCTCAGACAGCTTTCAATCAACAACCACATTCTCTGATACAAATCTCTATCCGACAAATAGCAATTACTATGGGACTATAAAAAACACTTTTTGCATGAACACAGACTATAAAAAGCAGAAGCCCATTCTCTCTGTGTCAGTTAGCACTGTGGCTTATTTTGAAGGAAAGGACATAGAAAAGGGAAGCTGAGAGATGTCACAGATTTTCTGCAAAATAATATGCAGTTCTTTTGTAATGGTTGCTGTGCTCTCAACTGCGTCACAAGGTAGGAAAGGACGAATAAACATTAAGTACAGTTCTTTTTCCTCATGTCAGGCTATCCCCAGGAGAGGGAGAGGAGGAAGAGCGATGGTGAGAGCTCCTGTCCACAAATAGAGCTCCTCAGAGGAAGGGATGGAAGAGATGGGAGAGACGGAGGCTGTGGTCCTCCAGGAGAGAAAGGAGAGCAGGGAGAGAGAGGAGAGGTAGGAGATGGTGGTCCTCCAGGAGCACATGGACCTGCTGGTCTTCCTGGGCCTCTGGGCACAGTGGGTGTGAGTGGACAAAAAGGGACCCAGGGACCACAAGGACCAGGAGGACCACCAGGACTGCAAGGACTACAAGGACCACAGGGACCACCAGTCAATTGTGGACAAACCTATGTTAGGTGGGGGAGGACCACTTGTGCCGAGAATCAAGGAACTGAACTGGTGTATTCAGGGAGAGCTGGAGGGAGCTGGTACAGTAAGACTGGTGGAGCTACTAACAATCTCTGTATGCCTGATGACCCTGACTACCTTCGTTTGATTCTAGTGTTCAGGGATACAACTACGTCTATGGGGTGGAGTATGAGACATATGGTTCAGAGCCACTGCTTAATGTCAATCAACACAACGCACCATGGCAACTGGACCACTGAATATGTCGGCTACTTGATGTCTGCAAACCAAAACTTTGTCCTTCCAACCGAGTATGAATGTGTTGACAAGGATCCTGAGTCAGTTGCAGGACTAGATGCTGCGGGATGGCATTCTGGTTCAGCCATTTTCGAACACGTTGAAGCCTCCTGCAATGGAATGGCATGTCCTCCATATGAGGCTGGGAAAGAGTTGACCTGTGTGGTCTGTACTCGCTGATTGCCCAAGTATACCTGACTAAAGCTATAACAAAACATTTCCATTTCGATTGTTGTAATAAAGACAATTAATTCTAAAATGTGTCTGTTAGAGAATTTTTTTGGTATAATCTATCAATTTGGTGAACCAAGCAAGTGTGTAGAGCATAATATGTGAACGTTCGTATGTCAGACTAGCTACACCAGTTGGTGGCAATTGGAGTAACGCTGGGTCCAATCCTCAAAGTAGCGTAATGTATCTATGATTCGCCAAACCATTTGAGGAATATAGATACATAGATAGGTTAGTCATGCTATTAGCATGTTGGCTTGTTTCATTATCTGACGCAGTAGATGAAATTGCCTTTGCAATATCGATGATGAGTCTGTTGACCGCCTTAAAGCTTGCTGTGGCAGAATAGCGATGCACCCGGATGCAGGATGCAGATTGACACACAGGGGGAGTCCGAGGGGAAAACCCCACTTCCCCACAAGAAATCTTTGCTGGAGTAATAGTAGCATTCATGCAATCACTAGAACGAATGCCACGCATATTTTGGCAAGGGAGCACAAGCAGTTCAATATGCATACTTAGAATCATGTAGAGCATTACGGTATGTGCAGTGCCTGTCACCTACAATATAGAAAATTCTCAGACAGCTTTCAATGAACAACCACATTCTCTGATACAAATTCTATCCGACAAATAGCAATTACTATGAGACTATAAAAAAACCCTTTTTTTTGCACGAATCACAGACTATAAAAAGCAGAAGCCGATTCTCTCTGCGTCAGTTAGCACTGTGGCTTATTTTTTGAAGGAAAGGACATATAAAAGGGAAGCATAGAGATGTCACAGATTTTCTGCAAAATAATATGCAGTTCTTTTGTAATGGTTGCTGTGCTCTCAATTGCGTCACAAGGTAGGAAAGGATGAAGAAACATGAAGTGGACGCTAGATTATTGAGTATGATAAGGGAGATCAAAATGAAGCATTTTACCTAATGAAAAGCACTAAGAGTGCAAACCCTCGGCGAACTGCGCATGCGCGGTACAGCTAATTGATGGGCTGGGCCTATTATACTAGTATACGTTTACTCCCGCTAGTAGCTCGCGGAGAGTCTTACACGGGCTAGCTACAATAGTAGATAGCATGCGGGAGTCGATACACGCCCTTCGTTGTGTCTTCTTGTGCCTCCGAGGTACACAGGTAAAGCGGATCAGGTCGAGGTAAGCTAGTGCTAATTAGCATATTGGCTTGTTCACTTGGTTTTCACGCCATAACTTCTGAACGCGGCACTTTTACGAAAATCGCCATTTTAAAAATCAAGCTAGTGTAGCGCTGAACCCGTTGGTGTCGCTATTTTACCTGTTTGTTGCGCGTGGTGGCAGAAAACGTGGTAACAGACGGACAGACGGAGAGACAGACGGACAAACCAAGTACTGTAACCCTCGCTGCGCATGCGCGCCGAGGGTTAAAAAGTTAGAGCGCATTATGTGTTCTGCAGGTGGTAGGTCCTTTTCACGACTGACATGGATACATTTTTGACTACGTGCATGAACCATTGCATGACCATTAGTAGAAAAAAGATGGTAGATCAGGGCGGCTAGTAGGGAATGTGGTGCACAGAGCACATGTAAGGGCATGCAGAACCTTTTTTTTTTAAAGGAGGGTAAGAGCTTTCTAGCCACAAGATTTTGGTACATACTATGTATAGGTTTGATGATGGCAAGTATGCTCTATGAGCGCAGCAGGAATAAGAGCATACTTGCCATCATCAAACCTACTTGGTATATGTTTGTCTAGCACAATGCCTGAATTCCCTATAAGGAAAGCAAAGTGGGCGTTGATTAGGGAGTGACTCAGCCTGCTGCAGTTGTTGTTAGTACAGCTAAGTGGGTGCTACTACTGGCCAATAATCCATAGCTGGGGTAACATATACCGAGTATATACCTCAGAGAACACCTGATGGTTTGAAGAGGCAGATAAGAACAAAATTTGCAAATTACACAGGAACAAATGAAACAAATTCTTTAATGGACAGTTTCAGCAACACCCCAACACCCATTGTCTACAACCACCACAGGTTTCTCTTTGCATTAGTGTGTACTGTGGAGGATGCACAATACAATATTGCATCAACCCTCTTTTCTGCATGCATCGCAGACTATAAAAGCAGGCGCAGATGTTTTCTGCAACAGATATCACTGTTGCATTCTCTTCAAGAAACGACTAACAAAAGAGAAGCTGAAAGATGTCAATCAATATATACTGTTATCTTGCAATGCTTGTTTTGCTCTCAAGTGTTTCACTAGGTATACAAGAAAGGATGAAGTGTTTCTTTTCATCCTCAATTTCCTCACGTCAGGCTATCCCCAGGAGAGGGAGAGGAGGCAGAGCGATGGTGAGAGCTCCTGTCCACAAATAGAGCTCCTCAGAGGAAGGGATGGAAGAGACGGGAGAGACGGAGCCTGTGGTCCTCCAGGAGAGAAAGGAGAGCAGGGAGAGAGAGGAGAGGTAGGAGATGGTGGACCTCCAGGAGCACCTGGACCTGCTGGTCTTCCTGGACCTCTGGGTCTAGTGGGCCAGAGTGGACAAAAAGGGACCCAGGGACCACAAGGGCCAGTAGGACCACCAGGACTGCAAGGGCCACAAGGACCGCAAGGACCACCAGTCAATTGTGGACAAAGCTATGTTAGGTGGGGGAGGACCACTTGTGCTGAGAATCAAGGAACTGAACTGGTGTATTCAGGGAGAGCTGGAGGGAGCTGGTGGAGTCAGACTGGTGGAGCTACCAACTATCTCTGTATGCCTAATGACCCTGACTACCTTCAGTACAATTCTGCAGTTCAAGGGGGTAACTATGTATATGGGGTAGAGTATGAACCAGCATCTGGGCAACCACTAAGGGTACAGCCTGATGTCTATGCTCACAACGCACCATGTGCAGTGTGCATGGCAGTGTCTCGATGTTCTTTGCTCATGATACCTGCTAAACCTCAGTGCCCCACCAACTGGACCACTGAATATGTTGGCTACTTGATGTCTGGAGGCCAAGGTCATTCCCTTCCAACAGAGTATGAATGTATTGACAAGGATCCTGAGTCAGTTGCAGGACTAGATTCTATTGGATGGGGCTCTGGTTCAGCCATTTTTAACCACGTTGAAGCCTCCTGCAATGGAATGGCCTGTCCTCCATATGAAGCTGGGAAAGAACTTACCTGTGTGGTCTGTACTCGCTGATTGGATAAGTACAACTTGACTAAAGTTATAACAAACATTTACATATCGATTGTTGTATCAAAGACAATTATAAAGTTAGTCTGTTACAGAATTCTTTTACCATGTAGAATCTATAAATTTGGTGAACCAAGCAATTGTGTGGCGCATTATACATGAACGTTCGTATGTCTGGCTATAGCTGCACCAGTTGGAGGCAATGGGAGTAACGCTGGATTGAACACTCATCAGGAGAGGGAGAGGAGGCAGAGCGATGGTGAGAGCTCCTGTCCACAAATAGAGCTCCTCAGAGGAAGAGATGGAAGAGATGGGAGCGACGGAGGCTGTGGTCCTCCAGGAGAGAAAGGAGAGCAGGGAGAGAGAGGAGAGGTAGGAGATGGTGGTCCTCCAGGAGCACCTGGACCCGTTGGTCTTCCTGGGCCTCTGGGCCCAGTGGGTGTGAGTGGACAAAAAGGGACCCAGGGACCGCAAGGACCACTAGGACCACCAGGACTGCAAGGACCACAAGGACCACCAGTCAATTGTGGACAAACCTATGTTAGGTGGGGGAGGACCACTCCAGGAGAGAAAGGAGAGCAGGGAGAGAGAGGAGAGGTAGGAGATGGTGGACCTCCAGGAGCACCTGGACCTGCTGGTCTTCCTGGACCTCTGGGTCTAGTGGGCCAGAGTGGACAAAAAGGGACCCAGGGACCACAAGGGCCAGTAGGACCACCAGGACTGCAAGGGCCACAAGGACCGCAAGGACCACCAGTCAATTGTGGACAAAGCTATGTTAGGTGGGGGAGGACCACTTGTGCTGAGAATCAAGGAACTGAACTGGTGTATTCAGGGAGAGCTGGAGGGAGCTGGTGGAGTCAGACTGGTGGAGCTACCAACTATCTCTGTATGCCTAATGACCCTGACTACCTTCAGTACAATTCTGCAGTTCAAGGGGGTAACTATGTATATGGGGTAGAGTATGAGGCATTAGGTTCACAGCCACTGCGTAATCGTTTAGCTCACAACGCACCATGTGCAGTGTGCATGGCAGTGTCTCGATGTTCTTTGCTCATGATACCTGCTAAAACTCAGTGCCCCACCAACTGGACCACTGAATATGTCGGCTACTTGATGTCTGCACAGCAAAACTATGCCCTTCCAACAGAGTATGAATGTGTTGACAAGGATCCTGAGTCAGTTCCAGGACTAAATGCTGTTGGATGGAACTCAGGTTCAGCCTTGTTTGACCACGTTGAAGCCTCCTGCAATGGAATGGCCTGTCCTCCATATGAAGCTGGGAAAGAGTTGACCTGTGTGGTCTGTACTCGCTAAAGCATGCACAATGTTTCATCACTACTGTAACGTTTATGGACAAAGTTCTGTGAACTGTTAGTTTTGTAGTTTAGTACCAGTGAATATGTGAAGATGTCGAACTGCGAAAGATATTCATTCATGATACATGTACGAATATTGAACTTAGTGCGGTCCAAGTACTGTAAGAGAGATCTCGGTTATGAAGTGATTTTAGGGAGGGTTGGTAAACAGGAATTAGTGAGAGATGACACATGGCAAGAGGTGTTCGTCGCTATGCCCATGGGACATAGTCTAGCCAAGCCAACATTTGGAAAGCTTGCACCAAGTATCTACAGCCCACCATGCAATTGC
The DNA here is from genome assembly GCA_030341885.1 of Geodia barretti. Classification (NCBI taxonomy): domain Eukaryota; kingdom Metazoa; phylum Porifera; class Demospongiae; order Tetractinellida; family Geodiidae; genus Geodia; species Geodia barretti. The sequence goes on from CASHTH010002229.1 coordinate 29,884, forward strand.
CCACCACAATGGTAAAGCTAAAGATGGTAGGCAGTAAGTACATATGCTTGTGAGTGCTTTGAGTTATACGTAGTTATCATGAGCATGCTGAGTCTAACTACAAACCTGTCAACCCAAAGATGTCTGTGCAAATAAGTAATGTAACTGCCCCTACAATCCATTATAATATCCACAATGCAGAGGATTAAGAGTATACACGTACACAAACAAACATAGATTTTCTTTCGATTCCAACAAAGATAAGGTCATTTGTTGGAAGATAGTTTGTTGACAAAAGGAAACATACTATAGTAGTTGTGGTTGTCGGAAAATATCTCAATTTCATTACAAGATCCCATGTAACCACATTATTTAGAAGTAGAGTTGAGTTATGTTATTCCAAGAAGAGTTTCACACAAAGTATACATAGCTTCAATCTACAACGGTGAAGGAGGTTCCAGCCAATTTCAGTCTTGAATGACATAGAAATTGTTACAATGGCACACAATAAGTAGCCAACACCTTTCCTAATTGTTTAATGGACTTATTAGACACCATTCACATTGCTATTGACTGCTTCATAGATCATTCCTCCCACCTGATATTCATTCCCAGGTGAAAGAGAGGTGTGGGAGTCCTAACAAACATCAATGACCCAAATGAGGAGTAATTAATGACTCAATAGAGTCACAAAGGGAAAAGCGCTGAACTAAAAATACATTGGGATGCTATAAAAGGAACACAAATTATTTCGGTCCATTCTCTGAGAAAGGACAGCCAAAAGATGTTAGGATACCTTTGCTGCTCTCTCACTATACTCACCTTGCTTTCAAATGTTATGGAAGGTATGAGTAGACAACTAGCAATGGCACAGAATCTCTTTATATTAATTTTCTTCCAACAGGTTATCCCCAGGAGAGGGAGAGGAGGAACAGCGATAACGAGAGCTCCTGTCCACAAATAGAGCTCCTCAGAGGAAGGGATGGAAGAGACGGGAGAGACGGAGCCTGTGGTCCTCCAGGAGAGAAAGGAGAGCAGGGAGAGAGAGGAGAGGTAGCAGATGGTGGACCTCCAGCAGAACCTGGACCAGTTGGTCTTCCTGGGCCTCTGGGTCCAGTGGGTGTGAGTGGACCAAAAGGGACCCAGGGACCACAAGGACCACTAGGACCACCAGGACTGCAAGGACCACAAGGACCACAAGGACCACCATTCAATTGTGGACAAACCTATGTTAGGTGGGGGAGGACCACTTGTGCCGAGAATCAAGGAACTGAACTGGTGTATTCAGGGAGAGCTGGAGGGAGCTGGTGGAGTAAGTCTGGTGGAGTAAGTCTGGTGGAGCTACCAACTATCTCTGTATGCCTGATGACCCTGACTACCTTCAGTTCAATTCTGCAGTTCAGGGGGGTAACTACGTCTATGGGGTAGAGTATGAACCATTCTCTGGGCAACCACTGCGTAATGTCTATGCTCACAACGCACCATGTGCAGTGTGCATGGCAGTGTCACGATGTTCTTTGCTCATGATACCTGCTAAAACTCAGTGCCCCACCAACTGGACCGCTGAATATGTCGGCTACTTGATGTCTGGGCATCAAACTTATCACATCCTTCCAACAGAGTATGAATGTGTTGACAAGGATCCTGAGTCAGTTCCAGGACTAGATGCTATTGGATGGAACTCAGGTTCAGCCCATTTCGAACACGTTGAAGTCTCCTGCAATGGAATGGCCTGTCCTACATATGAAGCTGGGAAAGAGTTGACCTGTGTGGTCTGTACTCGTTGAAGATAATTGAACCATCAGTATTATGAACTTCAATACGAACAGCTTCCTTTCAGTAATCAGCTTTGATTTCGTAGAAAATAGCATTTCTGTACCTGTACTGTACCAGTTGTTTACATGTACATACATATCAGTGGATAATCAGTGAGCAAGGCCGAGCTGCTAACGATGTTCGCATATATGTATATAAATACATTCATAATGTCACACACTACACTGGACAAGTACAAGTGTACTTCGCTCTTTGGCTAATTATACATACTGTACAACATGAAAGCCGTAACGCAATACAGTTGAATGAACCTCCCCGCTACCAAGTTAAACACTCACTAACTCCAAATGTACAGTACATCAAATGCATAAACTGGTAAGCGCCCTCCCAACTGTGTATATACATATATACATTGACTAACCTGACTCCAAACTCATTGAGGAGGAACTGCGCCACGTGGTAGGCCACGTCGATTCCCACCTCGTCAGCCAGGGTCGCCATGCCTACCGGGAACCCAAAAGCCTTACTGAACTTGTCCAGATTTTGAGGACCTGGAGAACCACACGGAGCCAGGAAATCTTTCGTCTGATCGTTTCGTAAGCAATGCAAAACAATGCAAGATTTCTAGTGGAGCAACAGTCTAAGGAATATTGAAGTACAAACTTTGCCAAATTGCTCCATAGCCTTTGTGCAAAGGTAAAGGTCCTAATGTTGCATGGGCAGCTAATGTACTAAACAGGAAATGTGGAATATTAGCCTATGCATGTTTTGGCACGTGTACGTGTGGTAACTAGGAGTTAGTCTGATTAACCCTCGGCGCACATGCGCAGCGAGGGTTACAGTAGTTGGTTTGTCTGTGTGTCTGTGTGTCTATGCTTATTCTGGCACTACAGGCTACGAGGCGGTCAATTAGCGATACAAGTGGCTTCAGAACTATGTAACGGGTTTAAACCTACATGTAGTGTGTGCCATTTGGTCACCAGCAGTAGAAATAGAAAGTGAGTGAAAGTGAAAGTGAAAGAGGTAAGAGGCAAAGAAAATGAGAGCCTCACTGAGTCCCTCCTGCAGAAGACGGACACACTCTGCCAACATGGGAGCCAGGATTCTAGTGGTGTAGAATCCAGGACTGTCCTTCACCACTATCACCGTCTTACCCTGCTTCAGACCTACGTCTACTGCTAGGGCTGAGGAGGGAGGGAGGGAGGGAGAGGTAGGAAAGAAGAAGGGTAAGGGGGGAAATAAAATGGATAAATAGACTAAACGGTACAAAACAAATCAGCATAAAGCTAGCTGGAAATGCGATGAAATATTAGTGGAAAAACTGTGTAATAACAGACTCCTAGAACCAATGCAACACATTTCTGGTGGGGGAAGCGAGCAGGTCAGTGATTTGTGCATTTTACCACATATAATCACGTAAAAATTATGATATTTGGAGTTGGTTCACTGCTACAGATAGTTACTGCACACTAAAAAAAATCCGCATTCAGACAACTGCCAATACACAGTTTCTGCTGCACAAACATGGAGCAGAGACCTAAACCGTGACTGACCAGCAGTTTCTTTTGAGGTCTTGTCGGTGGTGATGATCTCCAGGAGTGGCATCTTATCCACTGGTGAGAAATAGTGCATCCCTACCACCTGTCAGAAAGATAACAAAACTAATGGAGCATTGTATAGTATATACGTGTACACATGCATAGTACACCATCTTATGCACAAGTTTAAAAAGGGGGAGAGAAACAAAGGAGTGTGAAAGGACGAAACTAAAATGTGAACAACATGCATATGATAGTGTGCTAAAGCTAACAGACCTAAGGTTTGCACATTCACATTCCAAACAAGTCATTGAGCAAAATCAGAAACTATGTATTGACCAATCAAATTGCTCGATTCAAATGAGCTATGCACTAAACATGCATAGTGTACTAAAGCTAACAGACTTAAGGTTTGCCCACGATGTGTGCCTGTACATACTGTACATACTAATACATTAGAAATGAAAAGCACTAAACTGCAAACCCTCGGCGAAGTAGCTCGCAGAGAGTCTGACACGGGCTAGCTACAGTAGTAGATAGCACGCGAGAGTCGATACACGCCATTCGTTGTGACTTCTTGTGCCTTCAAGATAGACAGAGCAAGCGGACCCGGTCGAGGTAAGCCTGTGCTACAATATAAGCGCATGCGTATTATCCGCCAGCAATAAAATGGCGACTACCGGCATTAGCAATACAATGCTGGAAGCGCTCTAGCTCTGCAACAGAGCATTTTCAGAGAAAACCCCACATATTTTCTGACCTTCGTCGCCCGTTGGGTAGATGGTATAGTTTCTGGGACGAACATACATTCCAGAGGTGAGATGTAGAGTAACAGACAGACAAACCCAACTACAGTAACCCTCGCTGCGCATGCACGCCGAGGGTTAATAAAAATACAGTATGTAGCAGTGTATGGCACTGTACTGTGAATGTGTTTCCAACCTTCTCTGGTCTCTTGCTGACAGCAGCTATCTTGGCAATGGGCAGAGCCGAAGTGTTGGAGGCAAACACACAGTGATCAGCAGTCGCTGCCTCTGTGGCTCTCAACACCTGAGGACCATCGGATCAGAGAGGAGTAACTGTAGAGCCAGGCTCTAGTGAGTTCTGAAATCTACAGCCCAAGGGCCCACGGCTTTCTAAATCCGAGTACAGTTTCCTCCAATTGGCGTCTAACTTAACTTATACATGTAGAACCAGTAATACGGTTTCCATTAAAAATTAGCGACCTTGTAATGTACATACATGTATTAACATATATACAGTGTGATTACATACATACTGTACATAGTAAAATGGTTGTATAGGTCTTGCGTCATCCCTTCATTATACATTCTACTAGTGTGTACTTAGGAAGGAAGAGGAAGGCATCGCAATAGAGCCAAGGAAATCTCACAAACTGTATGCATATATACGTATGTTGGTGTCATTACCTTGTGTTTCAAGTCAATGTCCTCAAAAACGGCTTCAATCACCATGTCAGCCTTCTCAAACCCCTGAGGTAAAGACAGGTATGTACAGAAAGGTGATCCGCAATCACAGCTAAAGTAATGTGGGCAACAGAGAGAGAAGTTGTGGTATGCTCTGCTGATGAGGGCCAACAAGCCCGAAACAGCTGTCCAGAGCTCAACATCTTTTTTCTCTTGGCATCACATGGTTTTTTCTAGATACATATATTCAAGACACACGTACATACTGTACGTAGTACATTTGGCAAGCAAAGTGAGCAGTTTTAATTTTCTGCACATGTTTCACACAAATTTAAAATCACGTACAGTATCTGTATTCAGATGACTTGGCGAGCTTGTTTCGCTCACCAATAATGCTATTTGGGAGACACACCCACCTTGTGGTCCAGCTGGGGAGAGAGTAATGAGAGGGTGTGGTCTCGTTCAAAATTTGTCATCGCCCTCTTCTTGACACGACCATTTAGACTGCAATTATACAACACAACACACTGTACTGTATATACACCCTGTCACTCTTTTTATCTCATCACAATAATTGTGCACTAAACATACCATAATATGCACATAAATGAAAAGCACTGAAGTCTGGTGCCTCCGAAGTACGCAGAGCACGTGGATCGATCATGCCGTAGTAAGCTGTTGTGTATTTGCATATTGGCTTTTTCGCGCTCTAGCTTTGCAACGGAGCGAGGGTTAATTAGCTTTACCCACATTATTGTTCACATCATCACTCCTTTTTTCACCACTGTGCATTTATTATGCACTACCTACCACACAACACACGAATTAACCTTGCCCACCGAGGAAACTCTATCCCACTTCACTCCCTTTTTCTCTCCCTATTATACATATATCACCCATTCCCATACTCTCTCTCTTCCCTCTATTGTACTCTCCACCACCCACCCCTTCCTCCATTTTTCTTCCTTTCCCCATTCCATCTTTCCTTCCTTGCCCACTCATTCACCCTGCCCCCCTCCCTCCCTCCCTCCCCAACCTCCACTCACCCTTCATAGACTCTCTGGTAGCCTCTGTTCAGAGCAATCTCATCCATGTCCTTCAACACCACCCGATATCCCTTCTGCAGACTCACCTACAGTGTGTACACACAGCATGCAGTAGGATGATGCTCCACAGTAATTATAGGAGGAACTGGGCTGGAGCATTTTCAGTCACACGTCGGTTAATTCGTGACAACGAAAAGAGAAAAGCTTAAGAATAACTCTCTAAGGGATCCAGGGAACTGCATGCACACTAATACATACACACATATACATACAGGCCCATTTTCAATTTGGCATGCTTTCTCTGAATTACACACGACTGCGGAAGCACAATGCTACATACGTAATCTTATTTCATATAATAATTATACGTTCAGCCAGACTGTTAGCTCAGCATGTAAAGTGTACTTGTTTGCAATATGGTGTCTGACCGTCAGTAATGTGCATGCACTATAGTACATCTATACCAAACTGCAAATGTGCCTATTGTGCGACTACATACATAGTACATACAGTACGAATGTAATATAAATAGTATACCTGTACAATGCCGGCACCCATGAGGCCACCTCCCAGTACGGCCAGGGTCTCAGCCGGTTTGGCAGGTTTACCAAACCTGTTTTTCTTGCACTCATTCTGTGTGTATCATAGCAGGAGATATATAGTGTAAACCTTCGGAAGACAGGTTAAAACCTTCACAAAGTGGTAAGTGGTTGATCGCAACAAGTTGTAATGCGTTGTGTAACTACCCTACATTTCTGCCTTAATTTATTTTGCCTTAGGAAATAATTATGCGTTACAGTCAACTGCAGGTTGCACTATATATCGTGCCAGAGGCCCACTTGCAGTCCTATTTTTACTGCAATTGTAAGCAAAAGTACTGAAAACCCCACCTGTCCAAAGAAGATGGATCTGAGTGCCTTTGACTCACTGCTCATCCCCAGTTCAGCAAACCCCTACAGTTCAATGGCACACAAAAATAACGAATAAGAGTGAGACTCTATACACCACACACAACATGGTATATACCTGAGACTCAGCTTCATAGCCTTCCACTGGTCCTTTCTCCAGACCAGCACGAATCACCTGAACAATCATCATTTATACAACTGCAGTATTGTTGTATGCGTCTATACATTCGACAACAAACATACGAAACACAAGATGCACAAAATGTGTTATGTATGTACCTTTGAGCGAAATGACACAAGTACGTAGTACGCCGTAAGTAAAGTATGTGGTACAACAGATCACACGACTTCCGGGGCTTAGGTGAAGGCGAATAGACTTTAGTACTAGTAAGTCTGAAACAGTGGGTATGACAGGGTGAGAAATGCTGAGATTATGAAACAAGGATTTCCAACTGGAGGACTGCACCACGTGGACTTTGAGATGCCAAAGCGCAACAATCGTAACTTTTTTTACTATGTAGCAAAAACTCCACAGACCTCCATGATCTTGAGAGGGGAAGGGTAGAGACCGTTGGTCATCTTCATGACCTTCTTCCTGGCCTGCCCAAACACATAGTTCCTGACGTGGCGCTGGTGGGTGGTGAGGTTGAACTGCAGCCCCTTCATGTTGGTCCACTTCCTCTCTCTGGTCGGGAGGGAGAGGGCTCCTGACGCCAGGTTCCTGGGAGGGTGCGGGGAGGGAGAGAATGGATCCAATGAAGGAGGGAGGGAAGGAGGATAATATTGTGTGAAAGTAGATGAATTAAGGGGGAGACAAATATGAGAGGATGAAAAAGTGGCACTCCCGAGTCATAAAAATGGTGAAATTGATAGAAATTTTGAGGGAGGTTCCTGAGTTGGGTGGGAGAGAGTAAACAATAGGTGTGGCTGAAAGAACGCAATTATTTTTTTTCAATTTCCATTTTAGTAACAGTTTCTCAATTTACATATATACACATTCCCTGTAAGGGAGGAGATGAAGCAACATTAGCTAACCTGGCCACACCCACTGCGACATCCTCCAGGTATTCAATGTTCCCCTCCTCTGGTGACTTTAAACCTGGCCCTGTGGACAGGATTGTGATAGTATCAACAGATATACATGTCTCAACATTTTGGTAACGAGGCAGAAAGGTAAGGCAAACAAGTCAACTACACCCAGGACAGCTGTTTCCTTTCAAAGAAAAGAAGAGCTGCCCTGGGGAGTTCGAAAAGAAACAGGTGTCCACTCAGATTATAACCCACGACACTCTGCAGTCTAGGCGAGCGCTCACCAACTGAGCTACCAGGGCAACTCACTAGGGGTTAGAATCTTCAACACAACACAGGCACACCTCAAACCACTGTGCTATGGCACAGTATACTCTCACTCAGTATGTATTATATGTAGTAATCCCCACGAAGTTGACATTTGAGAGTGAGCTATTTTTTTGTGTTGAATCAGCAGCCTTGTGATCATTACATAATCATGCACAATTTAGTTTGTATACACTTGCAACATCCAGGGTGCATTCCACATTCTCTCCGGATCCCACAATTGCATTTTTGCCCCCTACCAAGCCTCCATTACCTAGAGGGTCCACTCTTGACATGTACATATTATACTTACAAACACCAGGCATGCACAGAGCTTCGTATCCCCCATCAACCATTACCTAGAGGGTCCACTAGCATGTCAACCAGGCCCCCAATCAACCATTACCTAGAGGGTCCACTAGGATGTCAACAAGGCCCCCCATCAACCATTACCTAGAGGGTCAACTAGCATGTCTACAAGGCCCCCCATCAACCATTACCTAGAGGGTCCACTAGCATGTCAACAAGGCCAAGCTTCTTGGCTTTGTCAGCCCTGACGTTCTTCCCTGTCAGACACAGGTCCAGAGCATCTGGCAGTCCAATCTGATGGAGAGAGATATGTGCTTCATGTTGTGATTTGAACATCTTGCTTCAATTCTACTAGGCATTGTACATGGGGTGGTTTTCCTGCATAATCTGCACACTAGTAAACCAAGTGCTTGCTGCCAATTGGAGAAAAGTTAAATGGAATGCGTCAGTACATACAAAGTAAAGACTAAATCTTGAACTTAACAAATAGGACCTAGTCAAGAATGCATTATGTACGTTTCTGTTTTTAGACCAAAGTTTTCAGAATTTAGCCCTTCATAATTATACTGCCACATTCCCTTCAAGCAGCTCAACCACTGAGGTCTAGCCTCCAAAGAAACCCTCGAACACCATACATATCCCCCCACACACATACACACACCAGTGGGAGCTCAGCTGTATGATAGCTGAACTATAGAGACTGTGTGTGTGTGCTTGATACTGTTAGGTCTCTGTAACTGCACATACAGTAACCAGTAGTGTGACGTGTTCTGAGACGGGACAGACCAGTTTGGGGAGCCTCTGAGTCCCGCCAGCTCCAGGCAGAAGTCCCAGCATCACCTCGGGCACTCCCAGAACAGTCTTGGGGTGTCTGGTGGCTATTCTGTAGTGACAGCCGAGAGCCACCTAGTAAGAGAGGAGAGAGAGGGGAGGGAAAGGAGGGTGGAGAATGAAAGAGTGTACAGTGTTTCAATGAATATGATATGCTGTGGTCTGATATAAAAGACCAGGCTGACAAAGGGTAAGAGGGTTTGGTGTAAGTTGAAGAGTAAAGATGCAGAAAACGTAGTACGTGACAACAAAGAGGTAGAAAGGCAAGGAAAAGAAAATAAGTCGCTGGTGAGCATAAAACGTATTAAAAACCTTTTGAAGACAAGATAATTAAACTGTAGGTTAATGTGCTACGAAAATGAATTTAACGAGTGACACAGCATGTGATACATCACACATTAGGTTGCTAGCCATAACGTATGTATGTACTTGTAACCTGACTAAGGCTGGGTTCAAAATAGTACATTGCATGACTTTGTTGCGTCGCGCTGCGAAGAAGTAGAAAATGACTCTATCCTCGCCACGCAGCCCGTGGAGATGGGAAATGGGAAGTATTGTGATTAAGGCTGGGTTCAAAATAGTACATTGCATGACTTTGTTGCGTCGCGCTGCGAAGAAGAAGAAAATGACTCTATCCTCGCCACGCAGCCCGTGGAGATGTGGAAATGGGAAGTACATTGTGACCAACCTCCATTCCTCCTCCGAGGCAGGAGCCATGGATGGCAGCCACCACAGGCTTCCCACTGTCCTCCAGTCTCTGGATCATAGCCTGACCTCCTCGGGAGATCTCCTTCAACTGGGGGGAGGAGTACGGAAGAAGGGGAAACAGAAACAGCGGGAAGAGCGAGGGGTGGGGACAACGTAGAGTAGGGAAGAAGGGAAGAAGGGAAGGAGAGGAATTTACAAGATGAAGATGTGTGGAAAAGTGGGTTAAATAGAAGGGGAGGTGAAAGGAGAGGAATAGAGAGCTGGAAGGAGAGGAGAGTAAGACAGCTTTACACGTGTCATGTGTCAACTACAGAGGTAGAAAGGCAAAGGCAAGGCAAACAAGTCAACTACACCCAGGACAACTCTTTTTTTCAGAGGAAAAAAGAAGAGCTGCCCCACGGCACTCTGCATTCTAGGCGAGCGATAAACATGTACACAACTCACCTCTTTAATTGACCCAGCCTTATCAAGCCAGCTGAAAGTTACAGAAAGAAAATATTATGTAGAGATGAAAGTGCAAAAAATCAACAGAGATTTACTTGACATCGGCTCCAGCGATGAAACAGCCTGGCTTGGTTGATATGACTACCACAGCCTGTGCTGCTCTGTTACCGAGGACTCCATCCATCACCTGCACAGCAAGGGAACACTGTCTTTATGGAATTTGCTAGCTAAAGGTCGTGACAAATGGCGATTCTTAATATGTGACGCGCACTTGTCCCTGAAAATACTAATTAGAACGCTTGGGACATTACTGACTGACAGTTCTATGAGCCACTCAGCTTGTGTATAGCTTGATAATTGAATAGCTTGAACAAGCTTGGTTATTTTTCAAAGGGACTGTGCAATTCCTGAGTTAAAAGGTAAGTCAGTGATCTTCAACTAAAGTGTTTTCCTCCATCACAAACATAGTACTCTATGTATGGCTATACAAATATTCTGTTACTTGTGAGTGGAACAGTATATACCTCAGTAACTTCTTTACTGACTTCCTCTGACAACACATTGACCTGAAAACACACCAGGGAAAAAGCGAGGGAAAGAAGACATCATACAACGTACTGTAAGGCAGAAAAGGTTTAAAGGGAAGTGTTGATGGGTTTGAAGACCTTGTCAATCTGTTTCTCTCGTTGACAAGTTATGTTTCAAGAAACTGCCTCAAGTTTTTTTAAACCTCATTGGTCACCCAGTTTGTAATGAAGAACAAGAGGGAGAAGGAAGGAGCAAGAAAAGGGAGTATTGAGGGGCCATCTTTGGCCCTCCAACATACTGAATGGTGCATGGTGTTTGTACCCCACCTCACACCGTACTGAATGTGCACAAACTTGTGCTGTACACATAAAGAGTGGACACACTGTTCAGGTGTATACAGTATGTATGTAGGGCATACTGACTTTTGCTGCTAAACACCACACTACACACACATGGGCATTCAAACTATTGATGTCCCTTTATTCCTAACAGATCTCAATAGCTACACAATACTCACCGACTGTGCTCTACGGCCATTTGCATTACTGTATACCCAACACATTTTACTGAGTGAATGCGAGATTCACACATGGACGAGTTGTACATGTACGTGCAAGTTAACACTACGGTAAACAGTGCTCTCCGGTCCGGACATTTACACGTTTTTATAAGTACGTGTATATGTAGGCTCCCTTCACTCGTCAATATCTACCTTGTTGTCAGGAGAGTTGAGTCTGACAACCGCCACATTGTCCTTCATCACACACTCTACGTGCTTCAGATCTGCGAGAAAAAAAATCGTGACATTTTACATCATCATCATGAGTACAATTTTTCAGTAGCTAATTTATGATGTTACTTATGCTTTTTGTTTTACCTGGAAAGCGATCATTAGCACCACCATAGGAGTTAGAACACAGTTATAAGAGGAGCTAGGGAACAACGAGATGTTTGTTACAGGGCCATACTTACGTGAAGCTCCTGTCACGGCGCGGAGCAGTACATCTGGGTTTCTAAACAAGAGATGCGCCTAAATAGGGAACCATGAGGGTGAAACGTGCATTATATCAAACGCCCAGCTAGTCCAGATCAATATCTCACGGGAGTGCGTGCCAGCTAGACATCGAATAGAAGATCAAATCTACCAATGAGGTGTGCAATCAGTCCAGCCATCGCAACGGAGCCCGCAAAACGCTCGCCATCTCGTCAGATCCAGGAGCTGAGTGCAAAAGTGTGCACAGCGGCGCGCCGTTAA
>CASHTH010002230.1:0-19040 GCA_030341885.1 Geodia barretti
GCTCCAATACTGGGCTGGCGCCAGGAGAATGTGAGAGAGGTGTCCGATGTATATCTTACTTCAAAGGCCTCAACTGGGTATGCAACTGCATCTGTTAAAAACATATTTTATCATCCAACTGCCTTGTGCACAATAATGGAATTACATCTATGGTGATGGGCAAAGTCAAATCTCATGTGATCGCCACATACAAAAAGCCTCAAAACTCAGTGAGAATGACTCGCTAGACCTTCAAAACACACTAGCAACAGTCTACGGGTCTCATGTGTCAGACTTTCTTTCAGTTCTCCATGCAAGACTGGCTAATGCACATTCCATGTCATCATCACAATCTTCATCTCTCAGTAAACCACCATCTCCTTACCGGAACCAGTTGAAGTAGTTCAACTGGTTCAGGTAAGAAGGCAGAAAACTACTATTTGTGAAAATCGAGCCAACCTTTTCTGTAGCAGTGACAAGTTTGCTTAGCATCTGACGCTGACGGGGATAGGGATGTGGGACGTGAAATGATTCCATTTTCTGCTGCTGGCGATCTTAGCCTGCCTGACAGTGTAGGGTCCAGCATGAGATGGTACAGAGAGGAGAAGGAGAGAGTGGGTGGTGGGTGGTAGTGTACCATTCACCACAGTCTCAGTCACAGTGACACCATTTCCTGAGACCACAGGACCAGAGACGTTCATCCACACAGCAGAAGGAGTGTTAGTAAATCCACGAGTGGTCTCCTGGACTGTACATGTCAAAGTGGGACCAGGCTTTCCAGCTAGTGGTGAACCAACATCAGTCACACTTGCCGTGACTGTGATAGGGTTTTCAGGCACTGGATGAGTGGAGAAATGGTAACACACACATCATTTGTCCGATTACGTACATTTCACTACCAATGAAACAGTTTCCCTGTAGGTATCATCATCACCAGCCACAGCAGTGCAGGTATACTGCTGTCCATGTAGGTCGTCTGTTACTAGAGGAAATGTATACTCCAACACAAACAGATTGTCACTATTGCTACTGGTCAGCACAGTCGACTGGTTCCTCCATTCGATAGAAGATACTACTACAACATTGGTTCTACAGCTGATGGTTCCTGACTGCCCCACAGTGAAACTATCCTCACCTGATACGGTGATACCTATGTGAGGAAATATAGTCACCGCGATCCTATGGAACTAGCATTTGTCCGACATTACGTACATTTCACTACCAATGAACAGTTTCCTGTAGGTATCATCACCAACCACAGCAGTGCAGGTATACTGCTGTCCATGTAGGTCGTCTGTTACTAGAGGAAAGGTATACTCCAACACAAACAGATTGTCACTGCTGCTACTGGCCAACACAGTCGACTGGTTCCTCCATTCCATAGAAGATACTCTCACGTTGGTCTACAGCCTGATGGTTCCTGACTGCCCCACAATGAGACTATCCCCACCAGATACAATAATGCCTGATGTGATGGTAACGAAAATGAAACAAGAACAATGAAGTGATAACTCACCAAGGGCCACTACCACACTAGAGTTAGAGCCCAGATCATTGGAGACTGTGCAGTTGTAGGTACCAGCAGCCCCTTCAGGACTGACCGTCAGGACATTGGAGTAGGTGGAGGCACTGCGGTCAATGACAGTCTGAGAAATTGTGTAATCCGACGTAAGAGGTGCTCGTCCTTGTCCAGGAAGACATTGGTGGCAGGGGAGCCAGTGGACCACATGTGAGGGTATGACTATCATTGCCCTCGTGAGTAGGTGAGATTAGTGATGGTGGGAGTCACTGTATGTGGAGGAAAAGAGAGAAGTTTGATAACACAACTCCAATGGCTCACCATTGAAGGTAGGTGGAGGCACTGCGGTCAATGACAGTCTGAGAAATTGTGTAATCTGATGTAAGAGGTGCTCCGTCCTTTGTCCAGGAGACATTGGTGGCAGGAGGGAGCCAGTGGACACACATGTGATGTGACTATCATTGCTCTCGTGGTAGGTGAGATTAGTGATGGTGGGGAGTCACTGTATGTGGAGGAAAAGATAAATTTGATCACACAACTCCAATGGCTCACCATTGAAGCCAGGTGGATACAATCCACACATTGAGGGATATGTCTTTCCATTGGAATCAGGAATAGTGAAGGTGTATACTCCTTGGGCTGAGGCTGGAAGATGTTTTCGTATTGGTGTATTCGTGTGTTCCATCACCTGATCGAAGACGGAGAACTCCAGGTCGACCGAATGGGTTAGTTAAAGTCAGAGTACTATTAGCTATCACCAGGGTTAGTATTATTTCATTAGATTTAGTATCGTCCACAGTGTAGGATGTGGTCCCACTCCGCTGTATCTGAGTTAGAGACACACTCAGTCTCATGTCGTTCACTACTGACTATCAGTCCATTGTTGGGCTCTGGGACCTGATGATACACTGCTGTCAGACCTAAAGCATATAGCCCTGCACCTGAAAATGAACTTATGTCAGTCACTGTGACAGAACATATCTTAACTCACCATAACTTGTAACAGAGAAGTTATGCTCATGTTACTCACTGTCATGGATCTCCATATCTCACTGACAGTACATGAGTAGTCGCCAGCATAGTAGGACTATAGTTCCGGTCTCCCCCACCACCAGTGTGGAAGTAGTGTGATGAGATATCAATGTACAGCTACACCGATGGAGCAGGGGTTCCCAGTAGAGCACACTGTAGCGTCGAGCTCACTGTGTCCTCAATGTACAGTGATAGTAGATCACTGGTGAGAGACCACATGTAGCTCAGAGCTCCACTGTGTCCCTCAACTGAACATCTGAGAGTTAGTTTACTGCCTGCAGTGAATTCATTAGGACCCAATTTCCCAGGGACCTCTCCTGGAGCTGGTTCATAGAGTGCACTCACAGTCACATTCAGTTCTGTATGAGGAGATACAACACATTAAGGAATGATTTATAACTAACAGAGCCACTTACTGACAGTGATCATTGTTGTATTATAATTATGCTAGAGGGCTGTCCAGTATATACAGACTATTAGTGGAGTCAGTCACTCTGACTGAACAGGTGTATATACTCTCCACTATCTGCTGTCTCTATGCTGGATAAATCCAACTGTGGACTACTTTCATTCTCAGCATTGAGTTCGTTGTTTCTACCACCAGGAGTGCTCCAATTTGAGTGGACAGTGGTGGAGGTGTCCACAGAAAGAGGCTGGATAAAACAGGAGAGCGAGAGACTAGACCCAGACACTAGCTCCTGCTTTTCTCCTGATACAGATACTATCACCACTGGCCTGGGGACTTAAAGTAGAGCTATATTCCTGCAAATGTCTCTCTGTTAGCTACTGTACCTGAAACCATCAAGATGTGTGTATCAGATGCAGTCACAACTAGACTAGTAGCAGTGACAGTAGCTGTCACTGTGGCAGTGATGGGACCACCATCATAAGAGGTAACAGGAGAGTATAAGAGAGAGGACATACTTCCGCTGACTACTGATACAATGGTATGAGAGTCATTGGCTATGACATCATTGCCTCTGGTCCAGGTAACATCCACTGAATTCACATCACTAAGAGAGATGTGAGCTGTCAGAGTTAACTGAGTCCCAATGTATGCCGTGTCATTGTGACTTCTCCTGGTGACTATTGTCTGGGATTGGACCTCCACCAGACACCAGTAGAGAACACAGAGAACCAACAGTAGCAGCCTCATTCTAACACACGCAACACAGAAAGTCAAGCAGTCTGATCCTATATAACACATGAAAAATTGAGAGTCAGTATCCACAATATTATAGCTAATAAAAGCAATCACGCACAAGACAAACAAGCTGCCCAAAAACACACCACAGCATGTGGTCATAGTTGTGCTTAGATCAACATTCGAAATAGTAATGACATCCTTTTAGTGGAAAACACTGAGGAAGAGCTTTAGTCAGAGTTTCTGTTCTACAACCGACATGATGTTTTTGCAATTATTTTTGCTGCAATAGTGCAGTTCTGCATTGTAGCTGAGCCCCACACAGACACGACACACTTGCAGTTTAGAGCCTAGGGAGAACTTGCAGTTGTTAAACTTCAACTATCAGAGACAGAAACATCACTAGTGAAGATAGTAAACACGGCCAAAATAGAGAAAGAGTCACTTGTCCGCTCTAGTTCGGAGACTTGTTCGGATACCTTCCACCCTTACGTCCCGCGTTCCGAGCGGACGGAATCCTTCCCGCGCATGCGTTGACGCGATCTGAACGCATGCGCGCACTGGTCTACAATCGCGGCTATGTCAGTCGTTGTATATACGGCACAATCTAAGAATATTGTCAAAATTCAAACAAGTCACTGGGCCCAGGGGGAATAACATCATATATAGTCAGTGTCTTCCTCAGTTCCAGAGGTCAGTGTGAGAGGAATGGCGGGGAGGGGCTGGCTGGGAGGAGCAGGGTAAGAGTAAACATGATCTGCCAGTTCCTCTTCTCTCTCTCTCCTGCCCCCACCTCCCCATATACCTCATTGGTTGAGATGTGGATACCAGATCCTGACGACCCACTTCTGTAGAAAATTCGTAAAATTTTACGCTCACATTTGGTAAGGAACATACTTATTGCCAGCACTCCTGACTGAAAACTTCCCACGGCAATTCTTGAGCACTGAAATGGCTATTATAACAGTGGCAATTGTGACAACTGCAATGAGAATAATTGCCACAACTCCTCCAATTATTGCTGCATTGTCATCATCATCAGCAGCCAAACTTAACTCAGTAGTAGATAGTAGTGAGGATGCACAGAATGATCTTATATATTATAGTATGACATTATGTACCGATATGTGCAGAAGCACTGGAAGGCTTGTTGTAAGAAACTGAGCATACATACACTCCTAAAGCATCACAGTCAGAGTGTGTGTGTACTGTGCAGTCGCTGGGTCATTCAACACAGTCTGGGTTCCTTGGGTGACAGTGGTGGAGTCTCTGGTCCAAGTGACAGTGGTAGCAGGTCCACCAGTGGAGATACAGGTGAGGGTGAACGGAGGACTGGCTCCACTGAGGTGTGAGTCCACAGCAGTCACTTTCACACCTCCAAGTATTGAAATGTCACCTATACAACAAATATCTTGTAGATTGGGGATTTGGCTATTGCAAAATTCATGCGTCTACTTAGTTGGAGTTGGGCATCTATATCGTTGTTTGATTATCTCTGGTCTACTCCATGATAGACAGCATTATGATTATTTATCACAGAGTTTGGGATTTGCCTTTGCCTTTTTTGCACTGTATTTTATTTGCAGCTGACTTTTATCCCTGCCTCCTGAGATGACTTTGAGCTCTGCCTGCTGAGCTGCCCTCGCAGCTATTATCATAGCTCAATGGTAGAAAGAGCACTCTGTCTGAACTACTGAGCGTCATGGGTTCAAGTAAGGTCACCCAGGGCATGAGCTCAGTACAGCATGTGCTGGTGTCAGTGATGCACTGAACACTATCGTTCTTACTGTCCCCCCACTAGACTGAGGTCCACATATATAGGAATGGTTGGCCAGAGTCTGGCCCATGAAGGAGGCATAGGGAAAGCTCTGTTGTTGGGAGTGGACCTCCACAAGGGACACGAGGAGACTCAGAGAAATGACTGTCAACAACATTGCATCACTGAGCAAGTCTCAAACTGATCTTGCACTTTACTCTGCGGCATTTATGTACACACTGAGAGCATTATAACGTTTCTTTTTGCAGCAACAGTAACACATTACAGTGTGTCATGTAGCTACACAATATTTCCAGACCAGCAGTGTGACCATCCTCATCAATTGGCACATGACTATATATACAGAGGGTGCTATAATAGAAATTCTGACCATGTTAAAGAAAGTGTATCAACTATGGGTAGACATACACTCAGGGATGGCAAATCTCATGTCATGATCTGCTATTATAATAAGCCACCAAACTACGGATCTGACTACCAAGTACATAATATATACCAATGCCAATGAACGGTCAATGACCTCAGTGGTTTCTCATGAAGTAAATGAATAAACCAAAACACAGGTCACATGCACAATGATGAATACTGAATCCTAGCTAGAGCAGCACCTATATATTCACTAATCCCTTTATTCCAGCAGGGGTCTTATACATTAAGGAAGCCTTACTGTAAAATGCAATGGGGATTTTTTGTAGCTAACCCACAACAGTCTTTTGATATTTCAAAGGTTTCAACGAAAAAATCATTTGCATTATGCATGTTAAATAAAAAATGGGTAAATTCGTAAAGACAATTGATGGCACATCACTAAACTGGGCTCGAAAATGCTACACACGACTAGCCACCAATAATGTTTTTCGTCACTGTGCTGACAGTGCAGCTACAGTCAGCACTACGTAGCAACTGTGGCTTTAATCACTTTTGTTTCTTCCCTGCCAGGCCTGGACCACCCCAGGAATGAGGACAATGAATCCCATCTCCTTGGCAACCGCAGCCAGGTCCGTTGCCCTGTTATCCCCTCTCTGAACCAACTGCACGTCCCCAGACACCCTTTCTTCGTCCCTCACTGGAGAATTAACTTTCTGAGCTATGTTCCCACTTTCAGGATCATTGCCACATTTCTTCTTCTTGTTTTTCCCGTCAGACATCATTGTAATCATTGCAACAGCCAACAGAACGCAAGCAATGGAGATTGCAATAACCAAGCAGAGGTAGGCTCCAGTAGCAATACTGCCTCCCTCATCTTCACATGTGATTTGACGGAAAGACATTATCAATATGTTGTAGATGCTGGAGAGAGTCATTTGCATCAAGACGACCAGGATAAAGTTGCCCTGGAATCGAGATTTGCGGTACTGCTCAAGAATTGCAAACAGTGCCAAAAACAGAAGGACGACAACGGTGAAAAACGAGACGATGTTTGATAGTGTGGACACCAGGTCCTCAAATAGAGAAAGGACAATGAAAAACGAGTGGAAGAACGCTGCAGTCGTGCAAGCAGACAAAAGACCATTACCCACCTGACAGCATGTGACGTGAGCTTTTCTAGATTTCCTGCATCCCGAAAAGACCACGCCTCCCAAGAACGAGGCAAGCCCGGAAAGATTATAAAAGAGCATGCATTGAGTCATTGGAGAGAAGAAAGGATCGCGGAACAAAAGTACCGTCCACTGTCTCCGAGAAGTGACAGTAGTAAACAATCATAGAGAGAGTCAAGTAGACGATAAAGAAGCCTGACACTAGTGAGGCCGTGGAGAGCAAGCTAAGTTGGGCAGTTTGCAGTGTCTGTGTCGAGAATCTTGATGCTAGAACACTTTGGAGTAGGGTTGAGAAGCAAGGAAGGGAGAAGGAAGGTGAGGAAGAGAGAGAGCAACCCGATAGTCATGAAGAGATGCACTTGCGATGAGCGAACAGAAGATTCATCACTCAATGGCTTGAGTTGCAATTGATCTTCGCCCTTACCTGAAGCCCTAAGTACCTGCGCAAACACAATCAATTGCAATTGTCACGTATAAAGCAAGTGGATACACACAAAAATGTCTTACCAGTTGGAAGATTTGGTTGTAAACTCTCTCCGTTGGTTAGGCCCAGGGCAGCCTGCAGCGGCAGAACGATGGTGGTGATGTTGATCGCTCCGAAGCATCAGTAGAGCCGAGCGTCATGACGTCCCAGGCCGCCGCTCCCAGAGAGGCCAGTAAGGACTGTAGCTGGCGACGAACGACGGTCCGCTGACTGTGTCATTGGGTCGGCTTTGCTCTTCTTCCCCGCAGAGATCGTCGTACGCAAAAATCCTGAAATCCTCGTACATGTTGTACGAAACGTTCAAGAAGAGGAAACGAAGATAAAAACATGACGGCGGGTGGGGCGAAGTAGTGTTGGGTCCTTCGACCAACGCTGCTGCATAACGACCCTGCCAGATGGACGTGTAGGCCACCCCAGTCTCGCGGTCTACGGCTCGAGACACTCTGGCTGCTGCTCAGCGTTACCTGGAACGAGCGCGACTAGCAGAAAAGGTAAACAGAAGAACACAGACATGCTGCAGACGAAAAACGAAAACCGCGGAGAAAGCCATCGCTGTGCTAGCAAAACTCTTGCTGCACCGCCACAGGGGTGGATAGAGTACGTGTTCACAAACCACTGACTATCACGAGCCGTCCCTGGAGTTTCCCCCAGCCGGCGCTGACGTCTACGACATGCGCGCGCCTTAGAGCATGGCGTTCCCGTAAAAAATCCTATTGTCACCAACTGATAAATAAATCATAGAAAAAACGAAATAGTGAATTGGTGAGTCAAGAGTTAGTCATGAAAATAGCGGCAGTCATCGATAGACCATTGCAAAAGATGACGAGAAGAGTTCAGAATTCAGACTGCCTCGAGATACTTGATGATCCTACGGACATCTCCAGTCCTGTACCACTGGAGCCCTGCCAACAAGGAGAGAGGATGAAAAATATACAGACGAAAATATCAGCTCATTCATTTAGGGGAGTGAGATTTCTTCAGTGGGTTATATAATTATAATACTGTTCAGCCAGTAATTAGTCAGTATTCGACCCAAAGCGAGAATGCTTTGTTGTTCATTGAGCACCTTGTGTGTTCATTTTGCTATAAAATCACATGTATATACTCATAACAACAGATGGACAAATTGCTCACCTGTTATATAATTATCCCCTAGGCTACAACGACCCCAACGGCACCATTATAGGGTATGATTTACTGGCCAGTAGTAGTAGCACCCACTTAGCTGTATATACTAACACACAGCAGAAGGCTGAGTCACTCCCGAATCAACACCCACTTTGCGGGAATTCAGGCATTGTGCTGGAGAACCATACCAAGTAGGTTTGATGATGGCAAGTATGCGTTGCCGCTCATATAGCATACCTGCCATCATCAAACCTATACATATACTCAAGGGGATTGATGTAATGCACAGTTGAGGCTCATGGGGAGTAGCTAATCCCCTCATTGGCATATTTAGTATATAATTCCCACTAGAGTTGATAGTGTTGTAACAACAGTAATACCATTTAGCGTTGTAATAGATACTCCCCCTCCAGGTCCTCCCACTAACAAATCTGATTGCATCTGATTGTCCCCATAGAAACAAGCAACCCGAAAAGCATTAGTCAAGTTCATCACAAACATGCAGACCCAGCAGACCCAGGCAGACAGACTCACGGTGAGGGTCATCACAAACCATGCAGACCCAGGCAGACAGACTCATCAGTGAGGGTCATCACAAACCATGCAGACCCAGCAGACCCAGGGGGAGACAGACTCACAGTGAGTTCATGAAGGCGACAAACTCCTATGAGAACAGCCTCATCTCAGCGAAGGTCTTGGACGGCATTCCACTCCTAGTGAATGCAAACTAGATTAATGTTGTGGTACACAGATACCATAGTTTCCTGAGTCACTGGAAACTCTTATAGGGCTCCTTGCTACTAGAGTCACACAGTTGTATGCTTCTTCGTCACTTCAGGTCAAAGCAAATCAAACGCAAACAACACAACTATGTCAGGACAACTCTGGTTCAAAGGTTAAAAATATACAACACAAGACAATAATTCAGGCAACCTCCAACCACTGTTCTTAGAAGCCAAGGTCCATGTCCTGTTGTGTTGTGGGTGTGGCAAGGAAACTACATGTAGGGCCTGAGGGGTTCAACCTCCTCCCAGGTCTCCTCCAGGTCTGCATCCAGGTGCGCCTCTCCAGGTCCCCTCCTAGTCCCCTCCCAGGTGCGCCTCTCCAGGTCCCCTCCAGGTGCGCTCTCCCAGGTCCCCCTCCCAGGTCTGCCTCCCAGTCCCCTCCAGGTGCGCCTCTCCAGGTCCCCTCCCAGGTCTGGGGTGGGTGGGTGGGGTTTGGGCTGTCCGGATCCCAGGGTCCCCCTCCCAGTGCGCCTATCCCAGTCCCCCTCCCAGGTCTGCCTCCCACGTCCCTCCTAGGTCAACCTCCAGGTGCGCCTCTCCAGTCCCATCCCAGGTGCGCTCTCGTCGCCCCTCCCAGGTGCGGGCGCCTCATCAGTCTCCGAGGTGCGCCTCTCTCGCCATGCTCCCCTCCAGTCTCACAGCCCCCAGGTGCGGCCTCTCATGTCTCCCAGGTGCGGCCTCCGGTCCCATGCTTCCCACCATCCCAGGTGCACCTCTCCAGGTCCCCCTCCAGGCGTCCTCCCAGTGCGCCTCTCCCAGGTCGCCTCTCCCAGGTCCCCCTCCTCAGTCGTCCGGCTGTCACTGAGTGTGGAGTCATGCCGGGAACCTCCCTCCTCTTCCTCTCCTCCACTCCCCCCTCCCTCTTTCTCTTCTTCCTCTCTTGGATCTGGAGATAGAGGACAGGGGACACACACTCATTAGAGGTAGGACACAGGAGCACCTGCAGTAGAGGTATATATATCGCGATACTAGGGGACAGGGACACTATTTGAGAGGCACATCTCACCACACTCCAACCACTGACTTTCATCATGTGGGTGCCTGGGGTTTGCAACATGTGACATGGCCTCTTGAGGTGTTTTTTAGTTATCCTGTCATAGCTGTATATATCCCCACATTCGTTCTGCTCACTGCTAATATAGTCAGGTAAATGGACTTCCCTGTTCAATTCCCTAAAGTAGAGTTTACCTATTTCTCTCAGAGTGGTCTGAGCCTGCAGACGGTCAGCGTAGGAGGGAGTGAGGTCTCGTCGAAGGTACGTACTAAGACTGTGTCGAATTGAATCGACCAATCAGAATGTGTAAAATAAATGCGAGTCTAAATCTTGTAATCCATGGGGAAAGTAGGGTAAGGGCTCAGATGATCTAACTGCATGTGTGTTCAAAGTTGGGGTTAGTAATCAGAGTCAGAGAAAGAGATGAAATGGAGCAGGCATGGTCACACGCGCGCAGCGTACACATACGCCACAGAATGCCATTAGTCATGAATAATTAGCACAGCTCAGCATACGTAGATCCTACTAATGATGTTTAACCATTGGACGCCATGGGTATCTGCTTAAATGAGCAGAAATTGATTTATAAAGTATTAGCGCATAGTATTGTAAACCCCCATATAAATTGCTTATGGACTTATGAGCTCTGGACACATTAATGTGTCCGTGGCTTGTTGGTGTATGTACTCCGTGCTCGGATATGTTAGCACATGTGCGGTTCTTGCTAGGAAGGCAGAGTGTGTAATCAATATTGTGTATGATGTACGTTGAGAATAGTTGACACAGACAAGAGATAACTACGTAGTCATGAGCAAGGCTGGTAGCTAACGCCATACATGGAAAATATTCAATCACATGGCAGCTTCAGCAGAGCACTTGAAAGACTATAACAATCATGAATAGACGCCCTCCCAAATGACTATACTTTGCTCTTAGCGGTATCATGTACATACATATTAACCCTAGGCGCGCATGCGCAGCGAGGGTTACGGTAGTCGTTCTGTCATTCTGTCCGTCGTCTGTCCGCGCGAGTTCTCGCACTACAGCTACAAGGCGGCCAGTAAGTGGCACCAAAGGGTTGTGAATAACGATAAGATGGATATTAATGTGGCGATTTTCCTGAAATGACTGCGTTCCAGAGATATGGCGTGAAAACAAGCGAAAACAGCATACGCGAGCGATCCATCGCGCATGCGCGTATGTGGGTGTATACCATTTGCCGGAGCATCAGACGCGAGCGATCCATCGCGCACGCGCATATGTTGCCGTAACTAATCGTTTGCCGGAGCTGCGCATCTGCGAGATGCACGTGGTTATTTTAGTTGACCTTGGACGAGCAAGCGGTTTTGAGTTTTCTCTCCTCTGTCAGTGTTGATCTCTGTTCTCGATGGACAACAAACTGAGCAAGGTATGTCCTCAATGTAGTACAGCAGTTCACGTTAGACGAGCAGTTTGTGCCATGCCTTCCCATCTAAGCATAAAGCCCAGTCTGGCAATATATCCCAAGCAACGAAGCACAGTAGAATGCAAAAAGCGAATGTGACAGCCTTTGAGTGTGGTATACATAGTCACTATGGAGTAGTGCTATGTTTCTATGTATATCACTTGACTAATTTTATATTAATTCGGTATTACCATCCCTCCTATACAGGCTATCCATCAAATATCTCATACATGACAGGATTAAAGAAGAACTCTCATTTCTACGTTGAAGGATCCCTCTGAGCTATATTATCAAAGCACAGACACTCTATCCCGTCATGTTCAATGCACAATAATGCTCCGCTCATAGCTGAACTGTGTTACTGCATACTTGCAACAACATGTCATTTGGTTACCCTGGTAAGCACTAATGAACTCATAGCAGATACCCTTTATCCAATTTGTTCATCTTATATTCAATTTTGTAGTTACAGTGGAACCTCATTAATACGAACACTGTTAAGCGAAATAACTGTTTGATACGATCCACTTTGAAATAGCCCACCTATAGCTTACAAAACCATAAAAGTGCGCATTTTGAGCCGAGGGTTTGCACTTTAGTGCTTTTCATTATGTAGGTAATGACCAAAACAAACATTTGTTGAGCTAAGCAGACTCATACATGCTTCATGAACAGTAGGTAAGCATGAACATTACTGGCGAGTAGACGTAAGAGTCAGATGTGGCACACACGTGTTCATGATAGCATTCGATTTCGTCCATATATAGTTATACGTACATATGTATGTGCGACAGTCCTCTTCTTGTTGAACTACATGTACACATGGAAAACAGCGCAACAGCAACTCAATACCAAAATAGTTGGTGTGCTAATTATAACATCCACTAAACCCAACCCCCCCTCAAAGAAACTTGCTGTATACCTCAATGGTAGCTCCCTCTGCATTGTGGTAGTGCTTGAGAAATAGTGCAATCAACGACCTCACACATGTGTTGCGACCTTTCAGCAAACCACGCCCCTCTTCCTGGGAGGTCTCGTCATCACCCTTGACCTCTGGTGGGGGACACCCCTCGCCAGTGGGCAGAGTCTCGTTGCCATGGAGAGGGACGTGGTAATCAACTGGCAGCCTATCCAGCTGTTGTCTGTTGGAAGAGTTGTGTTCTATCATGTTGATTAGGAGCCCAAGACCCTAGGGGGGGGAGAGAGGGAGGGAGGGAGGGAGGAGGGAGGGAGGATAAAAAGCACGCAGGGTGCACGAGCTACCGCATAAATAAAACTTTGCAAGTGAAGCTACTGTTTGTAACAGTTGTGAAGTGTAACTATAAACAGTCATGATGAATTGCTGTACATTATCCGAAACACTTATGAATTACACAACAGGGATGGAGCTCGGCCAGACCTACCAGAACATTAGTGTCGAAGCGATGCTCATCTGGTAGAACATCGCACAACTGAGATACAAGAGAAAAAAACTTTACATACAAATTTTACAAATACTAAACGGATCCTCAAATGTGACCCAATTGGTTGTAAGTTGTATTATATGCACATTTGCCAGAATAAATTGCCAGAATAAATTGCAGTGAAACTTAAAAATTTGTATAAACACTTAACCAATCCCCAAACTCGTTAGTTAAATCTGTTTTTTACTTTACACGAGCCAGGAAAAGCAGGAGTGGAGATGTGATGCAATAGCAACAGATTATAAATGTTAGTGCAGCAAGCAACGTTGATGAGTTCTGTCAGAAACCAACAGAGGGTTATCTTCACTACATTGAGTGAGGAGAGACGTATGTAGTACTGAGTACCAGGAAGATGATGTCAAGAACAGTCTTGACGGCTCCTTCTTGCTCCCCGAGACGATGGCTGCCCAGTTCGTTGTCGTGAGTGAGGTTTAGGAGGACTCGCAGTACTGCCAGTAGAACACCCACTGCATGATGACTGGGGGAGGGGAGGGAGGGAGGGGAGGGGAGGGATGTGAGGGGAGAAGGCTGGTGTATTAAACGGTAAAACTCAAACACAAGTCTAGTGTCGTTAAGAGGTAGGCTCTCTCCTTCCTCGCCGGTGCTCGAGGTCGGGGCTTGGCTCTCTCCCTCCAGGACGCAAATATGCGTCATTGCGTGATAACGCGGAATGCATTCGCTCCGCGCGGTGGTAGGTACTCCGTGTGAACGCTTACCTCGACCTTTCGCGGGCTGCAGGAGTCGGCATCTTTCTCCAGCGTCTTTACTTGTGCTGAGAGGCTTTTTGGATATTACTTTGCCCACAAATAGACTAAAACTATGACCTTTTGGGTACATACGTCATCATGACCAAACGCGCGGGCTTGCGCAGTACCGCAATGCGTACCCGCTGCAACGCGCAGGCTTAGTAGCTAGCTATATACACCCAGTCCGTTCCAGCTCCTCCCAGTTTCTGCTAGCTACACTACGCGATGGCACAGCGCATCCAGCTGATGCAGTGATACAGTTTTTCGCCGTAGATGGCGACACGACCTCGGAATTTGGTCTTGGGAGCGGGTTGTGCTTGAGCTGACAGAGTGTCTGAGGGGGTGGCCTATCAGATATATTATCTACTGTGACAACTATTTCAGCACTTGCCGCCTCTTCGACACTCTGTTGACCCACCAACTCTACGGGTGTGGTACAGCTCGCCCAACCCGCAGACAGTTCCCAGAGACCCTCAAACACGTGCGACTAGGGAGGGGGGAGCACGTGTTTTGTCAGCGAGGGGACCTTGTGGCATCTGTCTGGATGGATAAGAAGCAAGTCAACATGCTCTCCACACTCGCCCAGGCAGATGTCACACACACTGTACAGAAAAGGCAGAGAGATGGCACAATGGCCACTGTACAGTGCCCTGACACGGTAGTACTGTACAACAAGTACATGGCGGGTGTGGATAAAGGCGATCAGTACAGACAGTACTACCAAGTCAGGACCAAGTGCCTGAAAAACTATAAATAAATTTTTGGGTTTCTTTTTGATGTAGCTATCACAAACGCTTACATTTTATCAACATTCGCCCCCACCACTATGTCCACCAGCCAGACACGACAGAAGCAGTTCCGCCTGAAACTTGCTGAGCAGTTGGTAGGCAACTACAACTCTCGTAAGGCACTGGGCCGTCCCTCAGTCCATGTCCCCCCTCCCCGAGCACTAGTCAGTTGCCCTCCTCAACCCAGCGCTGTTCTCCACCTCCCATGTCGCCTACAAAAAAGGAGGAGATGTGCTTACTGCACACAGCGCAGAGACCCCCCAATGCGGAAGGACACATCCTTCTATTGCAGCGAGTGCACTGACCACCCCCCACTGTGCTTCACTGGGACTGGGGACGGCTCAGACTGCTTCAGGCTCTGGCATCAACATTAGTTGTAACACACCTTTATGTTATATGCTATTTGTGTCATTCTTTTCACTTTCCTCCCACTCTCCCTCCTATTCTCCCTTCCTCCATGTATGATGGTAATTTTACACCCCCTCCCCAGCCCCACCCTCCCTTGCCATCACTTACTATTCTCTCCTGTTGCCTCGTACTTACCCCTCTATATTCCCCGCATTCCCTCCTTATCCCCTTCCCTCCTATATACCCCTTTATCTCTACTTGCTATTTGCTCCCTCCCTTACTCACCCTAATCCCACTCCTCCCCCCCTCTATCCTATCTCTTCCTTATTTTTGTTCACTTTGTGTTACTTTTGTGTCATGCTGTTGCACCCAGTGCACTAGCATGTGTGTTGTAACTCTGTTCTATGTGGTGCATGCATGCATGCACATTGTATGTCTGCTTGGTTTTGTAATGTGCGTCCTGTCTTGTCGGGCAAGATCAGTCGACCTCCACGTGGTGCCCGATGGAAACGGCACGCTAGGTGCTGGCTAACTGACTGATCATGACACAACATACAACTATGTGTATGTAGCTAACTCTAATTATAGCACACTTCCCTGAAGACAAAGCGGCACTACCCACCCTGAACATAAACTGGGGCTCACACAAAACAGAATACAATCTCAGGGACCCTTCAACACAATGGCATCTACAAATTCAGACACTAGTTCGAAATTCAGTCTGTGTGTTAGAAAGTCATATGCTATCTGAGTATGACAATGACATACCTTGACCACTGGTTCTCCGTTGCAGCGAAAAACACAGACACGAGCGTCTTCTCCATTCCCAGTCTTCATCGACCCTTGCAAGGCCTTGCGTATAGCGCGAATTGCACGCTGCGAATTGCGTGCAATACGCATGCGCGTAAATCCGCAACGTAAAAATTATATTCGGCCCCAGAGAGTTAAACAATTTTCCACGTATATACATGTATATCCAATGTTATGGTCAGCTGATTACACTTCCACCTAAATGGCACTTCAAGGAAATGTACTATGAAAGGTAATTAGTAAGTACTTCATTACCTATAGCAATATTATTCTACAGACTCACTCATCACTCCCACTCCCACCCTACGAAAAAGATTGAACTTTCCCTATCATAGCCCCATACATCTATGATGCTAGGTACTCCCACCGTACGACGATATAGGGCTGTTGTAATGTAACTCCTCGCTAGCATCTCTGTACTTCCACAAACACCATCGTTGTCTCCCTTTCTTTCTATACGATCCCTATATGCACTCTTTTTTTAATCCGCAGGATTTTTTATTTACTTGTCTCCTCTCATTTTTATATGCCTGAGCTCTTATCACAGAGCTGTTGTCTCTTTGCGCATGCCCATCAACCGCGCCCACGTCACGTGGCCACAGCGCAACTCTTCGAGGCTCGATCGAGCATGCAGCGCGCGCGCGTGTGCTCGT
The DNA here is from genome assembly GCA_030341885.1 of Geodia barretti. Classification (NCBI taxonomy): domain Eukaryota; kingdom Metazoa; phylum Porifera; class Demospongiae; order Tetractinellida; family Geodiidae; genus Geodia; species Geodia barretti. Next base: position 16,633 of record CASHTH010002230.1, read on the forward strand.
GCGTGCCCGGGCCCAGGCGGTTCGGAAACAGTGGAGCGAGGATCATAGGGCTAGCATGCAGGCCCCACTTCAGCAGGGCAGCAGACTAGCAGCATTCTGGTAGCCATTTAGTCTGTCTGCATGTGTAGGTGGTGTTTATGTCCACATGTAAATGGGTATGTTCCTGTCAAGCCTACATTCGGTACATGTCTACACAAAACCATTTTTGCGGTACCCATAAACAACGGCAAAGAATACGCTGTCTCCCCTGCCCTTTTCTTTGGCCCCTAGACCTTAATATATGAACGTGATACACTCTTGGAACTAGGTTGGTGTGTGTCTAGTTGTGGGGTGGGCTGAAGGAGGGATTCTCTTGGTTGACCATTGCAACCAGCCAGGAGTTCACGACATAATTTTTTAAAGATATGTTGTAAGTACAGTTGTGATAATTAGAGACTCCCACAGGTCATTCCTTTATTAACCCTCGCCCGCGCGCATCCGCAACCTCTTTTCTTCTTTTTCAACGCCATACCGACAACCTTGCGTACACGTATTCAGCATCGGATGTATGGTTTACTGTTAAACTCCGAGTTACGGCATGAAACACGAGCGAAAAAGCCAATGTGCAAATTTGAACTGGTTTAAGTATAAATTATACCTCGGTCTGATCTGCTTGAGCTGCGTACATCGGAGGTAGCAAGAGTTGCAACGAAGGGTGAGTATAGACTCACACATTCTATCTAGTAGTGTAGCTTCAACTAATACAAACCATGCCTGTCAATTAGTGGTGTGGCGCATGCATTTACTTACGCGTACATGAAGTGTGCCGAGGGTTTGCACTTTAGGGCTGTTGTGGTGTCCTACTCCTCACTAGCATGTCTGTGCTTACACAAACCCCATCTCTCCCTCTCCCTCTCCCTCCCTATCTCCCTCGATTGTGTGGTTTACATGACATGTTGTCTAGAGTCAGTCGTGCACAAAGATGTTCCAAGGGGCCTCAGGGGAGTCCACTAAGTGTTCCTCTGCCATCATCCCTACATAGGCAACTATGAAAATTTGTCTATATACATCAGATTTAATACTGAATAACCGTTTTTTGCATGCGCCGTTGCAACTGAATTGGACTTCGAATAAAATTTAATATATGATAGTGATAGATAGATGGAGTAAATGATAGTGGGTATAATGGTACATACAGTAGACACTACTTTTTAAAGTATATTATTTTTTCTATCGATTGTTTCCTCCCTCTCCACCTCCTCCTCCTCCCTCTCCCCCTCCGTGGCTGCTGCTGTTGTTGCTGCTGCTGTTGCTGCAGTGAAACGTAAAGATGCAAGAAGGCAAGCAATACAGCTATAAGTACCATTTGTTGCTGTGGCTGCTGCTGCTGTGGCTGTGGCTGCTGCTGCTGTTGCTGCAGTGAAACGTAAAAATGCAAGAAGGCAAGCAATACAGCTATAAGTACCATTTGTTGCTGTGGCTGCTGCTGTTGCTACTGCGCCCGTTGCTGTTGTTGAAGCCGTTGCTGCATTGAAACAAACACAGTAAAGACGCAATAATGCAAGCAATACAGCTGTAAGTACCATTTGTTGCTGTGGCTGTTGCTGCTGCATTGAAACAAACACAGTAAAGACGCAATAATGCAAGCAATACAGCTGTAAGTACCATTTGTTGCTGTGGCTGTTGCTGCTGCATTGAAACAAACACAGTAAAGACGCAAAACCAAGGCAATACAGCTATAAGTACCATTTGCTGCTGTTGCCGTTGCTGCTGCTGTAGCTGCTGCTGCTGCATTAACAAACACAGTAAAGACCAAAAAGGCAAGCATTACAGCTATGTTTACCATTTGTTGCTGTTGTTGTTGCAGCTGTTGTTGGTGCTGCTGTTGCTGTTGCTGCTGCATTGAAACAAACACAGTAAAGACGCAAGAAGGCAAGCAATACAGTTATAAGTACCATTTGTTCGGCCATTCTTCTGAGCTTCTCCTGAAGCTCACCGACCAAGTCTTCTCTAGGAAGTATTTTCTCCCCTTGTATATACAATCTGGTTTAAACCTACCGAGAACCCTGACGTCCTGTCGGACGCCCTCCTCTCCCATCATCTCTGTTGATACACAGGCACAATGACGTAGTGTTCGTCTTTTTCAATAGCCTTTTATATACCTTCGTCCAGAATTGAGGCATCTGGACTTGATGGGGGACGAGAAGAAGGAGGAGGAGGAGGAGGAGCCCCGGCTGCCGAAAATGACTAATTGTGCAAAACACTCCCATTTTATACAACTGCAGACTCTGAAAATCAGGCATGTGATTGGTCAGTCACGCCCCCGCGTGTACGTGTGTGTTGATGAGCGCGTGCGCGCGCGCATGCTGCTACACCGTCGCGTGTGGGACGTACGCGTGCAGGTTGCATAACTGTCACATGATTATCAC
>CASHTH010002232.1:0-21282 GCA_030341885.1 Geodia barretti
ACCCGCCCCATGTCATCTCTGCGCCAAGAACGCCATCACAAGACTTGCCCGCGATCTCTGTTAGTGCATTTAATTCATCACAACTGACTTCATAAGCGTCGCGTAGACCTGCGTGTGAGGCATTCATGATGAGAGTGCCAAAGGTGCTAATGTCTTTGGTTGTGAGTGCGATAACCGCACTTTGTACCCGCGTGTTTTCTTCAATGACATACCTACATCTTTTTTGTGTAATTTGCGGTAGTTCTGCTTCATATTTTTTGAAATCTTCCAAAGTTACATCCCGTAGCGATGTAATAGAAGGCATCCATTGCTGAAGAATCTCAACACCTTTTTCACATTCTGCTCTCCGCTTGTTATACTCTGAAGAAGCGAGTTCACGTTTGACGTTGGTATTACAAATTACGAGCAACATATCCACTAAGTTGAGTGGAACTTGCTTGTATTCAAGCGAACGACAATCTAAAAACAGCGCGTGGTCCGTTTTTCCTAATAACGAGATCGTAGGGTCCATTATACCACAGTTGACACCAACAAATTCATTTTCAGCACGTTGACACAACGCGGCTAATTCCGTAGGCTGGAGTTCAATCAATGCAATCTCATCATTAGAATTTATACCTGTGCCATCTATCTCAAGACCACATACGCCCAAAAAAGCGAGTGATGAGGCGACTTCAAGCGCAGCGGAGGAACTTAACCCTGCGCCAATAGGGACATCTCCAGTAATTACGGCAGACATACCCTTCAGTGTATGCCCAACCTCTTGTAAAACCTGTTCTTGTAATAAGTGTGCGACACCTTTGAGATATGTGCTCCAAGCGGGCGTTTCAGCATCATCAGGTGTGTCCAAACTGAAGATACATTCCTCATCCATATCTAAGGCGTGAAGATGCACTTGTCGGTCAGAACGTTTGCTGGCGGCGATGTTAAGGTATTTATCAATTGCCACAGGAAATACATAACCATCATTATAATCTGTATGTTCACCGATAAGGTTGACCCTTCCTGGTGCAGATACGATGAACTCTGGCTGATGTCCGAAACGTACGTTAAATTCCTGTTCTAATCTATCGCTTAAAATAGACTCTTTCTGACTCATGCGATTTCTTCCGTGGGTGAATCTTACTTTGGCTGTCTATACTCAATTAATTATTGGGGAAGGTGCGAAAAACTTTAACAATCGTACTAACACTTCGTGCAACTCAGGACGTGGGATATAACAGTCCACACAAATGTCCGGTGTGTCTGGCGTTAGTTCACGGTTCTTCTCAGGTAGGAGCTGCTCTTCAGGTGCATGTAATGCTGGTTGCGGATGGATACGGACTAAGTTGTCCATTCGCGAGGTACACTCCGCTAACACTATTTCACCAACTGGTAAATGTGAAGTAAGCTGACCTACATCTGTTTCTGTCAAAATAGTAAGGTGTGGCAGGGATGCTTGTGCTAATTGTTCCAACTGTAAAAAAAGAGGCACAATATCAGAAAATGAACATTGCGTTTCAATCGGACTTGCAGTAAACACAGAAAGAATTGGAATAGATTTCTCCAATGCACATGCGATTGCATCGGAAAACACTGTCAGATGTCTCTGTTCCAGTGAAGAATTAGGATCTAAAATAAACAGACTAACCGGATACCCTGCAATGTTCTCTTCAATACTAGACTACATCAACGGTAATTACACCTTCAGTATTCGTCTCATTTGAAGACTGTTCTGTAGTATCAGAAGAGACGTCCTCCTTAAGGAGTTTAAGTCGATTCTCAATTGACAGAACAAATAGTTTCTTACACTTCGGACAGATAAAATCGTTCCGTTCTAATTCACCTCGAAAAGACACCTCAGCACAGTGTGTGCATTTTTGCCACAAACTGATATTATCCTCAGGGATTTCAGTGTTTCGCGCTGCTTCCATTATTAAATCCATTAGGTACGTCTAAGATTTACTTATATTTACTTATACTTTCACGACATAAATTGCTCAAAGGTACGTTATCATTAGAGAAAACTTGCAATCGCCTCTGCTTCAGTGTCGTATCGGTCAAATATTGTCACAAGTTTTGCCATAACGATTAGGCTTCTAATGTTCCCGCCAATATTAAGTAGCACCACTCTGCCATTATTATGACTAATAGAAGCATAAGCAGCAACAATTACACCTAACCCGGAACTATCCATCATCTCGGACTCGTTCCATATTTAAGACCATAAACACTGGATCCTCACCCGTCACTTGAATTTGGTCATCAATGATGTTTTTCAGTGCGATTGTATTAGGACCAACGAGGTTCCCCTCAATATCTAATATAGTAACGCTCCCTTTATTCCGTATGTTGATTTGCATAAAACTCCTTTTTTCTTGACTGTTCATTTCCCTGAAAGCACAACACATTTTGAGTGATGGGACTGCATGTGTTCCTAAAAACTTAACACTAACCTTGGCTCTCTGGAGGTATTGGACCAAATTAACTTGATTAGAAGTTTTCCGATAAAGGAGATCTCCATTGTGAAGCACGGGGACCTCACACTACAAATCGGGATAATTGGGTATTGGACCAAATTAACTTGATTAGAGGTCTTTTGATAAAGTTTCGCATTGTGAGGAGAACCCAGAGACTTCGCACTACAAATTAGGATTTTGCTTATATTTTATCATCTTGACGATAGTGCCTCCAGCCTCGTATTCAACTTCATCCATGCAGGCTTCCATCAAGAAAATCCCTCGTCCACTACTTTTTAGCAGGTTCTCCGGTTCAAGCGGATTCGCGACATCTTCGCGTTGAAACCCAGGTCCCTCATCAGTAATAACAATCGTAAGTTTTTCATCGTCAATAAGAAACTCAAATGTAGTGGTCTTACTTAAGTCTTCTTTATTGCCGTGCTTGATTGCGTTTGTCCCTGCTTCAATGACAGCGAGGTTCACATGCTCTTGTGCCTCTTCATCAAATTTCATCTCTCTCAGAATATCGCTGATAACAGTGTCAATTAGATAAATCAACTGCATTGTGCTTGGGAGAGAAAGGAAAATTCTCCATTGATTTTTCTCGCCCACGAGTTAGACTCCTTCCTTGCGAATGCAAACTTCCGCGCTGGATCTGGTAAATGGATTCCACTTAATCAACGTCTGGTATGCGTTTTGATACGACGCAATTGACTATGACATTGGGGTTATCTAATCATCAGTACACTTAATTACAACTACAGCGCGGTCATCTTTTAGTTGTGTTGTACCGCTAAATTCTGTCAGGTCTGATTGAAGGACATCACAAAGAGATTCAGCGGATAACGTTAGGTTTTTCGAGAAGCATTCAATCAAACGTTCTTCTCCATAGAAGTCGTTTGGTATTCTCCCCTCTGTTTCGGTCACCCCATCGGTATAAAGTAAAAGAACATCTCCTGGAGATAATAGACAGGTTTCGGATGAAAAAGTCGCGATATCAAATGCCCCTATCAGCATCCCACCTGTTTCAAGTAACTCAATCTGAGTCTTACTTTTTGCGGGATTCTTGGCATCTTCCATGTCTGTTATGAAATGGATTGGGGGACAGTGCCCGCCGTTGGTATAAGTAAACTTTCCTGTGTCTATTTCTAATATACCGTATACCATCGTAGCAAATTGTTCGAGATCTGTATTATGAAAAAGTAAGGTATTAATGCGTTTTAGAACCGTCGCTGGACAGTTAGCCTCATTACTTAACAAACGCGAGGCAGTCTGTATCATTACCATCAGTAGTGCTGCTGGTATTCCATGTCCTTTTACATCTCCTAAAACGATAGCAAGGCGTGTGTCACTAAGTGGAATGAAATCGTAAAAGTCGCCAGAAACAGAGGTTGAACTTTTAAACATGGTAGCAAAGTCAAACGTAGCACAAACTGGCGGTTTGTCAGGAAGCAACTTCATTTGAATTTCGGCAGCAGCTTGGAGATCTGATCCGAGTTCTGCTACACCCGCTTCACTGAAACTGTCTCCCATAGCATTAATTAATGGATTGATGTATTTCACTAGGCGTGTTCGCCCTAAAACTGCATTAATCCGAGCAGTCACCTCTCGTAAATCAAAAGGCTTTGTAATATAATCGTCGCCACCAATTTCCAAACCTCGTAACTTGTCTGCAGTCTGTGACTTTGCTGTCAACCATAGGACGGGAATTGCGCGTGTCTCTGCATCTTCCTTCAACTTCTTGATAACCTCTAAGCCATCCATTTGCGGCATCATGACATCAAGCAAAATGAGATCTGGTTGTTTTGCTTTGGCACTTTGAAGCCCACTTATACCATTGTTTGCGGTAACAACATTGAACCCATCTGAAACTAAACTCATCTCAAGTAGTGCAAGAATATCGGTATCATCATCAATTACTAAAATAGTTTCAGTTGATTGTGTGGTTTCAGGTACTATAATTGTTTCAGACATAACTTTACCTTAAGTGTTTAGAGATTCTGATAGTATTGCTTAATTATTGAACTACCTATACCCGATGTTATTTATAGTAAGCCTATAATTATTTGGACATTTGCGTGTCATAGCGAATTCAAACGGTTTCCTCATGTAATATAAGAGGCGCAATGAATTGCGCGACTACAAACGCCTCTAATCTATAGAGAACTGTCCAGGTAATTTTAGATTGGACTATAAAACAGGTTTTTGCCAATGTAATACCAAATTAACTTAATTTGAAACCTTCTGATAAGGTTCGCATTGCGAGGAAAACCCAGGGACCTTACACTACAAACAGTTGTGAAAATATCTCTTATGATAAAAACCGAATCCAGAATTGAAAGTTGCAACCTTTTTCATTTTCTCCTGCATCTACCCATATTTTCCCTTTATGCGCTTCAATGAATCCTCGTGCGATTGAAAGCCCTAAACCGGTGCCGCCCTGTTCCCGAGTTTGAATATTGCTAAGTTGTCGGAACTTGTCGAAAACATTTTCTCGGTCCTCAGCAGGGATGCCAGGTCCCGAGTCAATCACCTCAACATGAATCCCATCGTTTTCGTTTGCATCACCCGTGCGATCCTCTTCTCTCGGATAACCCTTGCGGAATACTTTAACCTTTACTTCACCGTCTGATGGTGTGAATTTTATTGCGTTTCCAATAAGATTGGTGAAAATCTGACCGAGGTATTCCGCGTCCCCGTTTAGATCGGGCAAATCGGATTGAACGTTCAAGTTCAACTCAATTGTCTTCTCGTCAGCTTGCGGTTTGAGTTCCTCAAGCCGTTGCTTGGCGATTTCAGCAACGTCTACCGGTTCAAGTTTCATCACAATGCGTCCTGCTTCAATACGTGAAATATCAAGCAAATCATTAATCATCATTGCGAGTCGTTTAGACTGGCGGTGTGCGCGTGTCAAGCTTTGTTGCTGAACTTTGTTAAGGGGTCCTGTTTTCCCATCAAGTATCAGCGTTATAAATCCAATGATTGAAGTCAGTGGTGTGCGCAATTCGTGTGATACAAGTGCCACAAAATCGGACTTCATTTTGTCAATTTCATGTTCACGCGTTATATCGTTAAAGACGTATACCGTTCCCGCTATATCGGCATTTTCATCAGATAGACCATTTCCATTGACTGGCACGCTAATCGACATAAATTGACTTGTCACTACACGGAGAACACGATTTTCTCCCTCTTGATCTAAGTTAACTTCGACGTTTGTGCGTGCATCTTGCCCATGTGCATCCGCCAACACAGTTAGATTGGTGGCGCGTAGCAATTCGGTCAGACGATTCGGGAACTCTGAGGTCTCGTCATGGTTTAGCAGATGCCTCGCAGCTGGGTTAAAATAAAGGATCTGGTCTTGCGTATCAACGACAATGAGTCCTTCACTGAGACAATCAACGATTGTTGTCATCTGTTGTTCTGCACTGATGAGTTTCTCAACGGCGATCTTCAGATTGCGGTACATTTCGTTGAATTCTTGTGCCAGTATACCGACTTCGTTCTTGCTGCTGACAGAGATGAGTTCGGATTCCTCATTTTGGTACCATTGCATATTTGCTATCTGTTTACGGATTTGATCGGACTCTTCTTGGACTACCTCTTTTGCTTCTTGCCCGATACGTTTTGCTGTCTGTGCAAGCTGCATCACTGGTAGTGAAATTTGCTGTGCGACAGCATAAGCGATAGGTACAACGATAATACACGATAAAATGGTTACCCAAAAGACATACTGATTTAGTTTAGCCACACCCGCATACGCTTTTGAACTTGGATAAGAAACAAAAACGATCCAGTTGGTGAAATTATGTTCACCTTTCCAAAGTCTTAATCTTGCTCGTTGTGTCCTCGCCCATCCATATACACGGGATTCATTGAAACGATCTGTTTCACCATCTGCCTCATAGCCATAGTAATCCCCTTTATCCCCTTTTTTTGCTTGAATAGTTGCCTCTGCTGCTGCATCTTCGGTTAATATATTCTGACCAATATCATAGTTACTCTCTGGTGAAACAGCAATTATTTCTCCGGATCCAGTCGTCAGAATCGTATACGTTTTTTCCATTTCTGGCAGTATTTCTACCACACTGGATAGTTCTGGTAGCAGGAGAACAACCTTAATTACTCCAGCCACGTTGTTTTCAGTGTTTGAAGAAGGTCTTAATCTTGATCTTCCCCGTCGTATTGGAAATGCGACTGTAAGAAAATGTACCGACAGTGCCGCATCAAACTTGACATCCTCAGCGTAATCAAAACCTATACCGTTGTAGAATGCTTTGTCCCACCAATCTTGGTCGCTAACTTGGGTCGGTAACTCATGTTCATTATTGTAATCAAGCGCACGGTTGCTTGACCGTAAAACATATCCTTCGGCATTAGTTATTGTTACCTCACGTATACTTCTATAACCGCGTCTTCTATAGCCACCAACATAAGTCTCTAACAACCTTAAACTATCCTCTAAATTTTCCCGTACATCCCATAACACATTGATGTCATCTTTAGCATTGTTAGACGGAACAACCTCTGAATAAATGTTTGGGATTTCTCTCCTGATATTTTCAATTCTATGCGAAATAGCCCGATCCACTCTGTAAAGTTTCTCTCGTGCAAGTAGTACTAATCCATCACTGACACTGCTTTTTAAAGCGTTTCCACCCAACACCTTGATAGTTAGTGAAACTACTAATAACGGCGTAAGCGAAACAAGCAGAAACATCACGACCTGTTGACCGCGTAGTCCTAACTCAAACCAAGAACGTATTGCAGGTTTTTTATCTTTCATCCCTGCTCCCCTATAGAAGTAACCTTCATTGCCTCCGCTCAGAAACTCACACCACTTTATTTAATGCTATATTTTCAATCTCCCAACTTACGAAAGAGCGTTGTGCGCGGCTTCTTCGGAATCATACACCTCTAAAACTGACGTAAGACGTGTAACTTCCAATACGCTGCTGACTGCTTTCTGTGGATTTAGTAGAACCAATTTTCCACCTGATCTTTGCAAAACTTGAAATGCCACAATAATGACGCCAAGCGCAGTACTGTCAAGGAGTGGGACGTTCTTCAGATCGATAATCAGTTTGTTATTCCCATTTCGTAGTTGTTGATCAATTTCCTTTTGAAACTGATCAACTGTACTACCTATAATTTTCCCTTGAACGTGGACAACTGCTATATTCTGAACGTCCGTTGTAATATCAAACATTGCATAAAACTCCTTCACTAATGAACTGATACTGCCAAACAAACTAATACCAAATTAACTTGATCCCAATCTATCGGTGCGGTTAGGAAACCGCACCATTAGCGTCAATTTAGCGGTTCCCAACCCGGTAGGTGCGGTTTCTAACCGAACTTAGCCCCCACCTGGTAGGTGCGGTTTCTAACCGCACCGGATACTGTGGAATATGTGCAAGATAACCGTTTTCGCGAACGACTCGGTGCGGTTAGGAAACCGCACCTACCGGCCCTGGAGGATCCCTAAATTGACGCATAAGGTGCGGTTAGGAAACCGCACCTACCGTCCGGAAAATAGGACAAATCCTGTTAATTGTGTATACACGTTATCACAGAAGCGCATCTACCGCAATAGGTAGAAGTCATTAGCGGTATTAATTCTGCCCACTAACGCGACTCACAACAACGTAGGTCCGATTAAGTTGCGCAATACGACTTGTGTGCACCCCTTCTACTTTTGCGCCAAGTTCATGTAGTCCTTTCTTGCTTTGGCTAATCTCAGTATCTATGTCACTGGATTTATAGGCTATCCATCTACCTGTAGTATTAAGCAACGGCAAACAATATGTCGCCGAATTCTCCAGTGAAGCGACGTATCGCGTCAACACCCAATCGTAAGCATTCAGAAATTCATCGGTTTCAGCACAAATCTCAGCCCGTTTAGACAAAACCTGAATTTCGCTATCTAACCCCAATTGAGAAATCAAATATTTGAGAAACGCTACCTTCTTATGGGAGGCTTCAACAAGCGTTAGACATATATTAGGATTGTAGATTTTAAGTGCAACTCCCGGAAATCCAGCACCCGTCCCAATATCAATAACTTTCTTCCCATCCTCAATAGAAAAATGTTCAAGGACACTAATAGAATCGAGGAAATGTTTGTAGATCACCTCAGAATCGTCATGAAGTGCGGTTAAATTAATATGTTTATTCCACTTTTTTAATTCGGAGCGGTACATTGCCATTTGTTTCGACTGCACTGTTGTGAGTGGAAATCCGTAGCGATTGAACACTTCTTCAAGTTGATAACGAAATTGCGTCTCCATATTTCAGTTGAATAACTTTTCAAATTCAGTGTAACGAAATACCTCTATTGTGTTAAACTATCGGTTTTGCTGATGTAGCATTACCATTAAAATTGAGATGTCCGCTGGTGAAACTCCAGGAAGGCGCGATGCTTGTCCTATAGAAGCAGGACGAATTTTTTCGAGTTTTTCACGCGCTTCAGTCTTCAACCCGTGTACATCTACATAGTTGAATGTATCCGGTATGCGGAGATTCTCCAATTTTTTGAACTGATGAATCTGTCGTTGCTGGCGTTGGATGTAGCCATCATATTTAATCTGGATCTCTACCTGTTCTTTAATTGCGGGAGGTAACTCGACGGTAGGTGGTGCCAAACGGGCTATGTGTTCATAACAGAGTTCTGGACGTTTGAGCAGGTCTGCCAATAATGTAGGTTGTTTTAACTTACCAGTTTCAACAATGTTTGCCAATTTATCAACAGTTGCTGCGTTCGGTGTCAAACGCGTTTCATCCAACCGCTTCAGTTCTGTCTGAATAGATGTTGCTTTCTGTTGGAATCTGCTGTATGTGTCATCATCAACGAGTCCAATGTTTCTTCCAATCTCGGTGAGTCGTAGATCCGCGTTATCTTCTCGTAACGCCAAGCGATATTCTGCTCGTGATGTGAACATGCGGTAAGGCTCACGGATATCCAGCGTAACCAAATCGTCAATGAGAACGGCTATGTAGGCTTGTGATCTGTCAAGGATAAGGGGTTCTTTGTCTTTCACCTTCAAGGCAGCATTGATTCCTGCCATCAGTCCTTGTGCGGCGGCTTCCTCATAGCCGTAGTACCGTTAAGTTGCCCCGCAAAATAGAGACCGGGAACTGTTTTTGTTTCAAGTGTTGGTTGGAGTTGTGTGGCAGGTGCGAAGTCATATTCAACAGCGTATCCAAAGCGCATAATCTCAGCGTTCTCTAATCCTCTAATACTATGCACCATTTCTACCTGTACATCTTCAGGCAAACTCGCGGAAATGCCATTGAGGTAAATTTCATCGGTATCTAATTCTTCCGGCTCAACGAAGACTTGATGCTCCGTTTTGTCGGCAAAACGGACAACTTTGTCCTCAATTGAGGGGCAATAGCGAGGACCGATGCCGACTATGCGACCACTGTACATAGCTGATCGGTGAAGATTTTCTTTAATTACATCGTGTGTTTTTTCATTGGTGTAGGTAAGGTAACATGGCACTTGTGGTTGCGTAATCCGTTCAGTAGAGAAAGAAAACGGAAGCGGATCTTCATCGCCCAGCTGAATTTCCATCTGGTTTACATCAATGGTGTGTGCGTTGACGCGGGGTGGTGTGCCCGTTTTGAGTCTGCCAATCTCAAAGCCGAGGTTTAGAAAACTTTCTGACAACTTCTCAGCGGAGGATTCGCCTGCTCTACCTGCACTATACGACACATCTCCAATATGAATTAATCCTCTCAGGAAAGTGCCAGTCGTTAGAATCACTGCATCCCCATAATATGCGGTTTGCGTTCGGCTCTTAATCCCAATGCATTGCTCATTTTCAACGAGCAATTCTTCTACCAATACCTGTTTTATGTCAAGGTGTTCTTGTTTTTCGAGCACGTGCTTCATTTCATCTTGGTATGCTTTTTTATCTGCCTGTGCGCGACTGGATCGAACCGCCGGACCTTTTTTTGTATTCAAACGGCGGAATTGGATGCCTGTCTTGTCAATGTTCTTTGCCATCTCCCCGCCAAGTGCATCTATCTCCTTGACGATATGCCCTTTTGCGAGTCCACCGATTGCTGGATTGCAAGACATTTTCGCGATAGTATCCAGATTGATGGTTACGATGAGCGTCTTGCATCCCATGCGCGCAGCGGCAAGAGCCGCCTCACATCCTGCATGACCTGCTCCAACAACAATAACATCGTATTTTTTGTGATATGTATTCATTTCTCCTACACTCCGCACTTGTTTTGACACATTTTGGTATTTTTACGACAAACCCGCGTCACGAAAGGAATCGCACAGGATAGGGGAGATTTGAGTTGTGAATATAGATTCTATTATCCACTTGTCTTTTTTTCCAGTTCACCTGAAATTGCTTACTCAATGTAGGGACCACGCAGGTTTGAGAAATAAATACCGAAAATCGGAAATCAGAAGTGCGGAGTGTAGGATTTCTTACTCTATATGAGGAATTTTCACTGCAATGGTCTAAAACAGACAGTTTTTATCGGTTTTCAGTCGTTATACTAATTCTGATAAATAAACTACCATTATGGAGTATTTAGGACATTTTAAAACACATTTTATGTTGCGTATAATACCAAATTAACTTGCTCCCAATCTATCGGTGCGGTTAGGAAACCGCACTATAGGCGTCAATTTAGCGGTTCCCAACCCGGTAGATGCGGTTTCTAACCGCACCGGGTCCTATGGAATATCTGTAGGTATGGTTTCTAACCGGACTTAGCCCAAACCCGGTAGGTGCGGTTTCTAACCGCACCGGGTCCTATGGAATATCTGTAGGTATGGTTTCTAACCGAACTTAGCCCAAACCCGGTAGATGCGGTTTCCTAACCGCATCGGATCTTATGGAATATGCGTCCGATAACCGTTTTCGCGAACGACTCGGTGCGGTTAGGAAACCGCACCTACCGGACCTGGAGGATCCCCTAAATTGACGCCTATGGTGCGGCTAGAAACCGAACCTACCGTCCGGGAAATAAGACAAATCCCGTTAATTTGGTATAAGAGGCGCAATGAATTGCGCTTAAACGCGCTTTTTGTTTATGAAAAGTCATCATTCAGAAACGGTATAATGTATTATTGGTTAAGCTACAGTCCTTCATAAATAATGTTGATAACAAGTTTTCCGACAATCCCTAAACTTCTTGGACTACATTTGTCCACTGTATCTTCAAGCGTATGCCAGTACGGATAATCAAAGTCAATGATGTTAACCATTGGTATACCTGCTTGGATTAACGGCACATGATCATCCAAAACAGCAGGACCTAATTTACGTTGAAATGGGTCTAAGCCGAGTTTCTCCGCGCGTCGCCAGATAATATCCACTAATTCGCTATTTGCTTCCCAAGAAAATTTTTCAATAGGTATTTGCAAATCCTTATCACCTATCATATCCAAGAGAATACCGTAGTTAGGTTTCCATTTTCCCATATTTTTCGCGAAATAACGTGAGCCAAGGAACATTTGTTCTGTTGTTTTTCCGTAATCTTCTCCATCAAACAAAATAATGATAATTCGCCGTGGCGGTGGTGTTGCTTTTAGAATTCTCGCGATTTCAAGTAAAACTGCCACACCCGATGCCCCATCATTCGCACCGAGAATCGGTTCACGTTGACTGTCAAGATTCGGGTCTTTATCAGCACAGGGACGCGTGTCCCAATGTGCCGCGAGGAGAAGTGTCTCACTATGACCACTCCCAAATTCTGCGATGATGTTGTTCATGTGGAGCGTTTTTCGTTGAGGTGGAACGCTAACCGTGTCTACCTCATAAGTGTATGGTTGAAATGCCACAGTATCAGCATATTTCTTGAGTTCCGCGAATAGATAATCCCGTGTTTTCAGATGTGCTTCTGAATCCGGTGGACGCGGTCCGAATTCACACTGCTTCTTCAAGATATCAAAGGCACGGTTGCTGTCAAAAGGCAAAGGTGTCTTCTGTGTTGATGAATTCGTTGGTTCAGCACACGCCCATGTGAATGTCCCACAACATAGGACTAAAATGAGAACACTTAATTGTATAGTTTTCATAGATAACCTGAGAAAATCAGTTTTCAATGCAGAATCAGAAATAATACCAAATTAACTTGATTCGACGTCTTCGGATAAAGTCGGCATTGCAAGGAGGACCCAGAGACCTTGCACTACAAATCGGGTTAATTGGGTATAAGTGGACTGTTATTGTCATAAATTGGGCTTGCAAGCCCTCCTACAAGAAATATCTGAAACTACAAACACTGTATATCACACCATATTAACTAAATTAGAAGTCTTGATAAAGTCAATATTGCAAGAAGAACCCAGAGACCTTGCACTGCAAATCGGGTATAAGTAAATTACCTTTATTTTCACAATTACTACACCACGCGTCTGCCTTCCAAAGCCTTCGCGAGGGTCACTTGGTCAATATATTCTAAATCTCCCCCAACAGGAATACCGTAGGCAATTCTGGTAACAGATGCTTGATACTGTTCAAGTTTCTGGGTAAGATATAGAGCAGTTGCCTGCCCTTCTGTATCCAAATTTGTAGCAAGGATTACCTCTTTGACAGTACCATTGTGAACACGGTTAAAGAGGGTCTCTATTCTCAGCGAATCTGGACCTACCCCCGTCTAATGGTGATAAAACGCCTCCGAGAACATGATAAAGTCCTTTATAACTTTCGGTTCTTTCTATTGCCCATAGATCGTTGGGGTGTTCAACAACACAGATTTTCTGTGGGTCACGTCTCGGATTTGAACATATCTGACAGGGGTTAATGTCAGTGATAGTACCCATATTTTGCAATCCGACAATCTTTTTTTTACTTCCAAGATTGCTTCCGCGATTTGGTTGGTCTCCATGTCGGGTAGTGTTAGCATAAAAAAAGCTAAACGTTGTGCTGTTTTGGGACCGACGCCTGGAAGTTTCTGGAGCTGCATGATGAGCTGCTCCAACGGTTGCGGATAACTCTGCATGTTTTCGCCTACTACTTCGGTTGAATACTATGACAGACTCTTAAAAAATTACTGCCCTTCAACACGTCGTTACGGAAGTCCTGGTATTTTTAGCCCACCGGTGAGTTTGCTCATCTCGTCAGACATCAGTTCTTGTGATTGTTGTAACGCCTCATTCACAGCAGCGACGACTAAATCTTCAAGCATTTCTGTATCATCGGGGTCAACGACTTCTGGTGTAATGCGAATTGAAACAAGTTCCTGTTGTCCATTGACAACAGCAGTGACCATTCCACCACCGACGGTTGCTTCAATAGTCTGGTTAGCGAGTTCTTCTCTGATTTCGAGCATGCGTTTTTGCATCTGCTGCGCCTGTTTCATTAAATCATTCATTTTCATAATAATAAAATAGACCAATTCTCAATATAGAACTGGAATAATCTCCTTCAAATGTAAATACACAATTCAGTCTTGTATGGACTCAATCTACGTTTCTAATATTCTTGCGTCAAATTGATCAAGCACACGTCGGATCTGTTCGTCCTCTTCGGCTTGACGTTTACGCATCAGCGGTGTTGTTTTTACTTCCTCCTCAGATGTTTCAGTGGTATCCTTTGTTGCCGCACTACATCTTCTTTAACAAGTTCAATCTGAACCGGTTTTCCGATTACATCAATAAAAATTTTTGTGATGTCCTGCTTTGCTTCCTTCATCAGCTAAAGAAAAACTTGCTTGAGGGCAAGCGATTTTTATGCGGTCTTCTCCATCTGTCGTTGGAACTGCCTTCTCAAACAACCCGAGGGCTAATATGCGTGGAAGTCGTGATTTCACTTCAGTCCAAATGTCAGATAGTTCATCTAAACTCCGAACTGTTGTTTGGGGAGACTGATCAATAATTGGATCCGGGGTGCGGATCTCTGTATCAGGATTTGGAACTGTTTGGGATGACGTTTTCGTTTCTTGTGAAGACGGTATAGGACTATCTACTTTGAACATCTGTTCAATTGTAGGATTCCTTTGGGTACCGTGGAATGTGGAATTTGGTGTGGATTCAGATTGCGTTTCGGTACTGGCAATTTTCTGCTCTATCGCAACAAGTTTGTTGACTATTTCTTCAAGTTGAATCCCTTCTTTGACAGCGTTAATTTGAATTAACGCATTCTCAAGATGCAATTGGGCATACCCGTATTCTTTAATTTCGTGGTTGGCATGCATCAGTATCTTAATGATTCGAGTCAACCGATCAACTGGAATTTGTTCTGCTTTTTCCTTGAGTGCTGAAAGTTCAGATTTGGACTCTGGATAAGTTCATCAAGTTGGTTGTCAATAGCGAGTAGCCGTAGGTCACGGAAATAGGTGATGAGATAGTGAAGACATTGTGTCAAATCCATTCCTTGAACAGAGAGTTGGTTTAATGCAGCGAGACCCGAATTGAGATTTCGTCCGACAATTGCCTCCGTAAGTTCGTAAAGAAGAGAACTTGAACCAAGTCCGAGTGTCTCTTCAATATTAGCGAGCACTAAATCTTTCCCCGTTGATGTAACCAACCGTTCAAGGAGATTTTCTGCATCACGAAGGCATCCTTCGGATTGACGGGCAATGAGCGATAGTACTTCACTATCCGCTGAAATCTTTTCGGTATCGGCTATAAGTTGTAAACGGGAAATAATCTGGTCGGGGATGAGATGTCTAAAATCAAAATCTTGACAACGGGAGGTGATAGTCTTTGGTATTTCGGCGTGTTCGGTAGTCGCCATGATGAATATGACATGTGATGGCGGTTCCTCAAGGGTTTTGAGAAGCGCGTTGAACCCTTCCGTAGTGAGCATGTGGACTTCATCAATGATGTAAATCTTATATTTATAGGCAGCAGGAGAGAGTTTGACATTTTCGCGTAGATCGCGGATGGTGTCAATTCCGCGATTCGAAGCAGCGTCCATCTCTCTGACATCAAAGGATGAACCTTGTGTAATCTCTTTACATGCGTCACATTCGTTACACGGTTCGCCCGTAATAACTGGACCTAAGTCTGTTTCTTGCTGGGGGTTGAGGCAGTTGACAGCTTTGGCAAAGAGACGTGCTACTGTCGTTTTACCGGTTCCTCGCGGTCCCCAAAATAGATATGCATGACCGAGACGTTCGGACCGAATTTGGTTCTGTAACGTGGCGGTTACGTGCGCCTGTCCAACAACATCTCGAAAGTACTGAGGACGCCATTTCTGTGCGAAAACTTCGTATGACATGCTTCAAACCTTAGACAGGCAAATATTGAATTCTGTTCTTATTACGCATAGTCCGTAGGTTGGGTAGAGCACAGCGAAACCCAACTTTTTTAGCACAATGTTGGGTTCACGGTGTTCAACCCAACCTACATAATATACCCAACACATCGCTCATAATACGTATACAATATCAAATTAACTTGATTTATCTCATTTTCTTGGTATTAGGTGCGGTTAGAAACCGCACCCACCGAGTGGGATCAAGTTAATTTGGTATAATGGCTATGCACCCAGTGTTGACAAGCCTTTCCGGGCGTTGCCCAAGTCGTTAGCTCAAGCTAGGCTACCTTGCGTCACACGAGATCGCTTGTCTGCCGCTGCTTCCTTCCGGACCTGACGGGGTTCAACAAACTCTCGTTGCTCAAGACCCAACTATCAACGCTACGTGCTTGGGACAGTCCCCACAAAGACAGGCCGCATACTGGGAATTCAGTTCTGCTTTAGCGGATTGCAGATACAGGGCACCGCTATCTCCCCACCTAGCATACCAAGTCGTTAAATTTGTTCATCGAATGTAAGATAGATCTGTCGAAAAACGGTCAGTTGACACGTTAAAAACCGACCTTGCTCCTAAAACTGGCGGAGAGAGTGGGATTCGAACCCACGGTACTGCAAAACAGCACACATGATTTCCAGTCATGCCAGTTCAACCAACTCCTGCATCTCTCCGGAAGATGTAGTAAAAAGTGGAGCAGACGGGATTCGAACCCGTGACCTCATCCGTGCGAGGGATGCGCTCTCCCAACTGAACTACTGCCCCAAGATAATCATAACAAAGTTAAGGACTAACAAACAACCCGTACCAACACATAACATTCAATCATAAACGGAGAGAGTGGGATTCGAACCCACGGTGACTTGCGCCACAACAGTTTTCGAGACTGTCCAGTTCAACCGCTCCTGCATCTCTCCATATATTGCTATTGGCTATTAGCATTCGGTTATCAGTTTAAGAGTTGCCACTTATACCAAATTAACTTGATTAGAAGTTATCTGATAAAGTCAGTATTGCGAGGAGGACCCAGAGACCTCACACTACAAATCAGGTTATCTGATAAAGTCAGTATTGCAAGGCACGGGGACCTCACACTACAAATCAGGTTAATTGAGTATTAGTTGTCAACGACGGTTCTTAAAAAATGATTTCAACAGTGCACTACTCTCTTCTGCACAGACTCCGCTGACTAATTCAACTTGGTGATTTAATCGCTCATCTTGAACGATATTATAGAGTGTTCCAGCTGAACCTGCTTTTGGGTCGGAGGCACCATAGACAACCTTAGGAATACGCGACAGAACAATCGCACCAGCACACATCGGACACGGTTCCAATGTTACATATAATGTAGTATCTGTCAAACGCCAGTTGCCAAGTGTTTGCGATGCTTCTTGTATTGCAAGTACTTCGGCATGTGCGATTGGGTTTCCAGATTGTTCCCTCAGATTATGGGTAGCTGCTATGCAGGTATCATCCTTAACAAGTATAGCACCGACAGGAACTTCACCTATTTCTACCGCCTTCCGTGCTAATTCAAGTGCCTGCTGCATCCAGAAGACATCACTGTCCAAAATTTGCTTATCGGGAAGGGAGTTTGACGGTGATTTTACTTTTTCTAATTCTTGAGTGCTCACAAGGCATGTCCCAAGATTTGCAAAGCGCCTGAGAGGATTCGAACCCCCGGCCTTCTGATCCGTAGTCAGATGCTCTAATCCACTGAGCTACAGGCGCGTGTTTCGCCAATAGCATCGACCAAAATACGATTTCATCACTCTTCGGGCTGGAGACCCCATCCTTTAGGTTGGGGAGGAAAGCCGCTCCTTTTATTTTTGGTTTAGGATTTAGTTTCCAATCAAAATATAACGAAAACTAAATCCCTAATATGCACAAACATAAGTTTGCGTTCTCCCTTTCCGGGTGTCTGTTGCCCCATCCAGATCACAGTATCCGAGAGGAATCGGACTTGGGGGGCATCCGAAACATCGTGCTGGCTACCACGCCAAGATACCACGATATTTTACTGTAGTACAACGGTTTAACTTGTGGAGTGAACGCTTGGTATGCGCTTCGCACAAGCCCCATGCTTTAGCTTGGGGTTATTGACTGGGGTTCACTTCGTTCAACCCAACCTATAAACTTATAGAACGGATAACCCCGGTGCGGTTAGGAAACTGCATCTACCATGGTTAGGTGCGACACCAATCCACACTGCGTATAAGTTCAAAAACGGAGAGGGTGGGATTCGAACCCACGATGACTTGCGCCATAACTGCTTAGCAGGCAGTCCAGTTCAACCACTCCTGCACCTCTCCAGATATTTAGTGGCGGTGGGAGTAGGATTCGAACCCACGGTGGCTTGCGCCACTACGGTTTTCAAGACCGCCGCTTTCGTCCACTCAGCCATCCCACCATTTTCACAATTGACCGATTTTAATTATAACACATATAAGATATATTGTCAAGTGATTTTTACCTGAGGGCAGGGTTATTTAGTTTTAGGCTTTTTGTCCATTTTGGTTTCCGAAAAGTCGCGATTCGGAGATCGCTCGGACAGCGGAGGGTCTTAAATTGAAAATCTAAATATTCGGAAAACTAAATGACCCTGACCTGAGGGTTAGAATATAGAGTTAGATTTCTTGATCCAATCCAATATATGGTAAACTGCATATGCTGGTATTTGGTATAATGTGGAAAGTTAGGTAATTCAGAAATAGAGAAATATATGACCAGCGGCATCGGAGGAAAGAGTCACCTTTCAACCAATGCCGCTGTTTACTTTGTTAGAAGGTTATTTTACCTTGTTTAGTAGTTCCTTGAGATAATTTGATGGGACTGCAAAATTGAGATTCTGGGCATTTTTGCCTGCGTGAACAGAGGTTGCAATACCTATTACTTCTCCTCTATTGTTAAGTACTGCTCCACCGCTACTGCCAGGTGAAATAGGAGCATCTATTTGGATCAATTTGCCTTTCCCGTGGGTACGAAGAGCACTGACGATACCTTTAGAAAATGTTCCTTCTAATTGTTTAGGGTTACCTACAACATAGACTGTTTCTCCAGTCTGTACTGTATCGCTATTTGCTAAATCCAAGGAAGATGTAGTAATACTTGAGAGTTTTAGAATTGCTAAGTCATGGTCTTGATCAGTGGTAATAGTGTCTTCAATAAGGTGCCAATCATTCTTGCCAATTTGTCTAGCCAATATTGATGTGGAACCTTCAACAACATGATAGTTGGTCACAAGTTTATCAATATCTACGAAAAAACCACTTCCATATCCTACGATATCACCTTTGGAATTAAGCAACTTAAGATATACTGTAGATGCTAAAGCTTTTCGAGCAATCTCTTGGGCACTTTGTTCAGGTTTGCTATTGTCCGGTACGGAAAAAGTTTGCTTGGGTATAATAACTCTTCCTGGGGAGTTTTCTTGTTCATCTTTATTTTGAAGTAATTCACTCATGTTCCATAGAAGAATTGTGCCATCTTCGCTTCCGCTGACAAGTGTTGAGTCATCTTCGGAGAAAATTAGTGATGTGATTTTGTGGGTGTGTTGAGTAAAGACTGAATTTACCTGTTTATTAACATAATCATAAAGACTGACTGCTCCTGTCATATCTCCGATGGCAAGAAAGCGAATGTTAGGAGAGAATGCTAAGGCAGTAATTGCACTGAACGAACCAACGTAACCGTCTCCTACCTCTTCACCGGTAAGTGAATCCCACGTCCGTACAGTTCCGTTTTCTTCACCGCTTAATAGATGAGTGCTGTCAAGTACAAAGGTTAAGGATGTAATAGTACTTTGAGCTCCTCTTAAAATCTTCAAGGTTTCGCCATTACTCACATCCAATAGATGAATTTTCCCATCGGATCCCCCACTCGCGAGTATGCTATTTGCAGGCGAAAAAGCAAGTGCAGTAACACCGTGTAAATTTCCTGTCAGAGCCTTCAACAGACTCTCATCACTGTGTTTAAGAACCTCAAGAACAATAGATCGGAAAATTGTGCCATTTTCACTACCCCCGCTGGCAAGAATTTTCCCATCCTTTGAGAATGTGGCTGATTGTGTCAATCCGGTATGCTCTTGTAGGATTGAAAGTTCACTACTTGTGCCCGCATCCCACAACCTTAATTTTCCATCTAATCCTGTACCACATGCACGAATGCGGTTATCTTCAGTGTAAACCAATGCTTTGACTCCACCAGTATGTCCAGTGAGTTTTAACCTTTGGTGACCGAGACGAGCGTCCCATAAACGGACTGTTCCATCTAAACTACCACTCGCAAGATTTATGCCATCTGGTGATAATTTTACAGAAGCAACTATGTCTTTATGCCCACTAAGTGTATTTACAAGGTCTTTGGTGTTTGAGTTCCAGATTCTAATGTGTCTATCAGCAGAGGCTGTAGTAAAATTGTGTCCATCTTGTGAGAAATCTACTGCTAAAACAGCGGAATTGTGATTTAAAGGTTTACTAAGCCTTCCACCCGGCGTAACAAGGCTCCATAATTGGACAGTGCCATCTAAACTTGCACTGATTACTGTTTTACCATCTGGAGAAAAATCTATCTCGCTAATTGAGCCAGAATGCTTTTCATTGAATGCGTATATGAGATCTCCAGTCCCTGTATTCCAGACTTGGATTGTGCCATCTGCACATCCTCCTGCTAACATTAGGTTGTCTGGAGAAAATGAAACCGAGATAATGTGATCACTATATGGGAGGATTGCAATAAGTTTGTCGCTGTCTTTAGTAGCTTTTGGGTTCCAAATTCGAATGGTTTTGTCTGCACTTCCACTTGCAATCATTGTGCCATCAGGTGAGAATGTAACAGTAAATATTTCTCTAGTATGCCCTCTAAAAGTGGAAATAGGTTTATGGTTGTGGTTGATAACATCCCATAATCTGATTGTATGATCCCGATGTGCTACTGCAAGTTTCGGTTCTTTAGGAGAATATGATAATGCTACAGCATCTTTCATAACGCCAGAAAATAGTGCTTGTTCTTTTCCTGTGCGGGCATCATAGATCCAAACTCCAATCGTAGTAGCCACGGCGAGTTGATCTCCTAAAGGAGAAAACTCTATGTCTCTGATCCACCCTCTTCCAAGTCGTGCTTTGGCTCCTTCTGGCAAATTCAGTTGTGTAGAATTTTGAGCAAAACACTTTTGAGAAAATAACAATGTTATAAACATAAAAACCAAAAGAAGAAGATATATTTTTTTCATATTACTCAAGCCCTTATAATTTTGAAGGAATCTTAAAATTTTGTAGAGATTTGCGATCTCATTGTAATACACATCTAATCCGATGTCAACCTTTTGCCGCTTCAAGTCAAATTAATCAGCGATAGAGTCTCTAAGCATTTTTGCTGCTTCATAATTTGATGCATTTGTAGTGGCACTTAGAATCATTAGCGGCATTCTTAGCGTCATCAAATCTACCAAGTCTCAAGTAAGCAAGACCAAGATTGAAATATGCCTCCTTGAACTCCGGGTCGATGCTTATTGCTTCTTTAAGTTCATTTATTGCCTTTGTATAACTTTTCTTTTTGATATAAATTACTCCTAAGTTACAGTATGCTTTTTAAATTCGGTTAATCAGGT
>CASHTH010002233.1:0-17027 GCA_030341885.1 Geodia barretti
GACTCTTTAACCCTTAGCCAGCCACGGGCATAATATGCCCAGAGCCTCTATAAGTCCATAAGAATTTATACATGGGTATAATACTAGGCGTTAATATGTAACAATAGACCATGTGATGCCAAGAGAAAAAAGATGGGGAGCTCTGGACAGCTGTTTCGGGCTTGTTAGCCCTCATCAGCAAAGCATACCGCAACTTCTCTCTCTGGCATCACGAGTTTATAAAGGCAGAGTTGAGCGCAGCACTTGTGGTTTTGAACTAATGAGATTCATCCCCACAAGGCTTTGCTCAGGCGCAGCACTTGTGGTTCTGAACTAATGAGATTCATCTCCACAAGGCTTTGCCAGTACGAGCCAAAACCCAAATTCAGCATGCTCACAGATTGGGCCGCGGCAATGAAGCCAGCACACCAATTTCTGCTTATTTAAGGAAACACCCATGGCGTCCAAAGGTTTTAATATAGTGATAACAAACCTTTAAATATTAGATACAAGATGGCTTACATGAATGCATACAGCATTTGATTCTGTAGTGGGTGAGGTACTTAAAAATGTTTCTTAATGAAAACATGGGTAACTCCTTATGATTTCCACTAGTGCGCTTGGGATGTGCCCACATAGCATACCATAACCAAGGTTGGTTGATTACGAACTGTTACATGACAGCCTATTTACATCAAAGTATATAGTGCATCTGTTGCACTTGATGCTGTAGTGGCTGAGGTACTAAAACAAGGATTTTGTAGTGAAACATGGGTATCATCCTTACCTTGTGATACTTGACTATTTCTAGTGCACTTAGGTTGAATATACCTACCTCGCTGCACAAGTAGCCAGCTCATTTTTAAAGGAGAGGGCAGGATAAGGGGAGAGACAGCGAGACTGGTGACAGAGACAGGGTTAAATGCAATACAGGATGTGGGGAGAAGGATGGTCAGAGAGGATCTGGGAAGGATAATTGGGCGAGCGGAGCGAGCCCACCTAGTCGTGTCTTCGGCTCGAATTTTCTATCTATATATTTATTGGCGAGCGGGAGCGAGCCAACCTAGTCGTCGCAACGGGCCGATTATTACCCTCGGCGCGCATGCGCAGCGAGGGTACAGTAGTTGGGTATGTCTGTCTGTCTGTTTGTCTGTCTGTTTGTCTGTCTGTTACTCTATATCTCACTCCTCGAACGTCTGTTCGTCCCAGAAACGATACCATCTACCCAACGGGCGACGAAGGTCAGAAAATAAAGGCGGTTTTCTCTGAAAATGCTCCGTTGCAAAGCTAGAGCGCGAAAAAGCCAATATGCAAATAGACAACGGACGGGAAGGCTTACCACAGTCGGATCGATCCGCGTGCTCTGCGTACCTCGGAGGCACCAGAAGATGCAACGCAGGGCGTGTATCGCCTCTCGCATGTTATCTAGTAGTGTAGTTAGCCCGCGTCAGACTCTGCGCTTGCTGGCAAGAGACCACGAGTAACAGCTAAAACTAAACCCAGCCCATAAATTAGTGGTACGGCGCATGCGTTTACTTACGCGTGCGCGTCACCGTGCGCCGAGGGTTTGCACTTCAGTGCTTTTCATTTACCGTTCGTACGTCGTGTAAGTGCGCATGCGCGGCTTCGTACGCGCTTTACACATTTTCCACACAAGGTGCCTCGTGATATGCGCCGATCGTTCTAGCCAGCGAGAGAACTCTCCTCCATTCGACGGCGGTGCAACTTGCAAATACGGTAGGATTGCTCGTGCACATACTGCTGCATGCCAGCTGCCAGGTGGACCACGACTGACGAGTTAAAAATCGTATGGTAAGTACTTTTCTGCTCACCTGCTCACCATTCTGCCAATGTACAATACGCATGTAGACGGCGACAGGTAGATCTGTCTTGCTTCACGAAAGGAAAGCTGTGCGCTAACACGTAATGCAGCCCGAACATCGCGGGAAAATCCCAAGTTGGGTCGCTCCCGCTCGCCAACAATGTTCAACATTTCCACTAGTTGGCGAGCGGGAGCGAGCTAACCTAGTGGTACGAACGGCGCGGATTTTCTATATTTATCTACGACCGTACGTCGTCCAACTGCGCATGCTCCAGGATTACGCGCTTCTTTTTATCCGAAAGGATTTTAAAATTTCACATGCTGCCTGCCTGTGATGATGTCTTGTGTATACATGTTGTGCATATAGTCTGGGGAAGATGCCCGTCGTCGTCGAAGTGAGTGGGAAAGAGAACATCGTGCCCGTGAGACTCCTGAGCAGAGAGGCTCGTCTGTATCAGCGTCACTTTCATGATGTGGAAGGCGCAAATTTTTACACGCTGGTGACGCTGCCTAGCTGTCATATCGACGGGAAATATAGCCAAATCAAAGAACTCTCGTCTATTTGCTGGCATTCGCTGCGCTCTTCGATACCTGACCGAGGCTGTCTATACTTCCTTCCAATCTTTGTGATTCGCTCGTGCAGATAGAGTCATTGTGTGCTCGCTCCCGCTCGCCAAAAATGCCATGCATTCGCCTACTAGTATATATAAATTATAATTATATACGATCTACGACGCACTGTCGTCTTAGTGCGCATGCGTTAATGTTACGCGCTAATTTTTTCATCAATCCTCTTATATACAGTCCGTCCAATTGTCATCCGCGGATGATATATAGTGTTCTTCTTCGAAGAAAAACAGACAGAGAATCCTGTCTTCGGCTCGAATTTTCTATCTATGTATGCCCGGCCGTCGAAAGTCCTCACGACAGAGAGGCTCGTCTTTTTCAGGGACGATTACGAGATGGAGAGCGGGCAAGGCAACGTTACTGCTTCTCGTACAAGAGGTAGACAGACAGAACGCCCGGCCGTGCGAAAGTCTTCACGACAGAGAGGCTCGTCTTTTTCAGGGACCATTACGAGATCTTGAGCGGGCAAGGCAACGTTACTGCTTCTGTTCCAAGAGGCAGACAGACAGAACGCCCGGCCGTCGAAAGTCCTCACGACAGAGAGGCTCGTCTTTTCAGCGACGATTAAGAGATGGAGAGGGGGACTTTCTTCTGGTCTAGCTACGTATGCGCAAGCTGCCTTACACAACCTAATATGACAACACCATAATAACTTGCTGTTACTTGCTGAAACATTTTACCTGTAGGTATATAAAGTAAGCCACCGATAATCGGACGCCATGTATTCTCGGACGCATTTGTGAAGTCTGTGGAGGACTAGATTGGCTACTGTTTATACTAAAGTGCAATTCTTCGTCATAAACTGTTGTATAAAAATATTCGTTCTTATCCGAGCTTTACCGTGGGAATGACGTTGCCGTAAAGTTACGATTCGGGCACAGCAAAGTTCGGACAAGGCCATCAAAGGTAGGACAGTCTCCCAAAACGGGAACAGTATGAATGATCCAAGCGAGTGTATGCTCGATTGATAGCTGTACCTTTTGGCTATGCAGCGACCCACAAATGGCCCTTTTTAGTCTTCGCTATTTTTGCTCACGAAAGCGCAAATAGGCGGGGTCGCGTAAGCCGCGTTTTACGCGAAAAGCAGTTGGTTTCTTCTAACACACGCGCCGGATGAAGCTATAAAATTTTCTCAAGAAGAACGAGGAGAACATTTTATAGCTTCATCCGGCGCGTGTGTTACAATAAACAAGCCGAAAACTGCTTTTCGCGTAAAACGCGGCTTACGCGACCCCGCCTATTTGCGCTTTCGTGAGCAAAAATAGCGAAGACAAAAAAGGGCCATTTGTGGGTCGCTGCATAGCCAAAAGGTACAGCTATCAATCGAGCATACACTCGCTTGGATCATGGTCCTAGCGTATTTGCAGCTTGGAACCATGAAGATTGGGAAGAGGTATATACAGCCTCGGTCAGTCACCGAAGGTTGCAGAGCATGCCGTGGAATGGAGGAGAGTTCTCCCGCTGGCTCGATCGATCGGTGCATATCGCGAGGCACTGTGTGTGAAATTGTGTAAAAATTTGGAAATAACTTCGGATAAAAAGAAGCGCGTACAAAGCCGTGCATGCGCACTTATACGACGTACGGTCGGTCGTATATTAATTATAATTATATAGAAAATTCCGCTCGAACGAACGACTAGGTTGGCTCGCTCCCTCTCGCCAATTATCGCTAGTAATGATGATGGTTGTATATTATACTTGAGTTCTCGCTCCGTTCGCCCAAAGAATGCCAAGCATTTCCACTAGTATTTATATATAGGTGGCCAATAAATAAAATTGGAGGAACATAGCAGAACAGTAAAGAGATCTCAAAGAAGGGACAAAATGTGAATCCGACAGATAGGAGCCAACTACTGTTTTATACTAATAATTATGGTGAAGCATTTTATTATGTCACACCCTCGGCGCGCATGCGCAGCGAGGGTTACAGTAGTTGGGTTTGTCTGTCAGTCTGTCTGTTACTCTTCATCTCACTTCTCGAATGTTTTTTCGTCTCACAAAGGATACCACCTACTGAATGGGCAATGAAGGTCAGAAAATTTGTGGGGTTTTCTCTGAAACTGCTCCGTTGCAAAGCTAGAGCGCGAAAAAGCCAATATGCAAATACACAACGGACGGGGACGGCTTACCGCGGTCTGATCGATCCGCGTGCTCTGCGTACCTCGGAGGCACCAGACGATGCAACGCAGGGCGTGTATCGCCTCTCGCATGCTATCTAGTAGTGTAGTTAGCCCGCGTCAGACTCTGCGCGAGCTGGGAAGAGACCACGAGTGACAGCTAAAACTAAACCCAGCCCACAATTAGTGGTACGACGCATGCGTTTACTTACGCGTGCGCGTCACAGTGCGCCGAGGGTTTGCACTTCAGTGCTTTTCATTATATAGGTAGTGAGGGTCCAGGAAGAGGGTGGGGGTTGCTAAGTCCTTCACATCAAGGTATTAATGTCTTCAAGACAGTAGTGCATCTGTGCCCTTGATTCTGGAATGGCTGAGGCACACTTTTTAGGTGCTGAGTGAAAAAGCATTGGTTTTACCAATTACATCTCTTGACAAGTTGATACATACCTCTTCATTGTGGTGTAGCCATGCACAAATATTGCAAGCAGCCTGTGTGCAGTGGTGTTAGGTTGTAGCTAATTGGGCGCCAGCACCTGAGATTGTTGAACCGTGCCGGCATACACGATGAGGCAATACTGACATAATGCAGAATTTATATCAATTTCCAAATGTAGAGGTAAATCCTCCCTGTGTTTTAGGTAATGTGAGTCTTCAAGTTTTCTCTTAGCTAGATACGCCCTCCTATGCGTTTGTGATTCCACCCACTGCCACTTATAATTGTAAACAATGTTAGTCGATGGTTGATTCTGCTTTGTTAGCTACAGGATTCCCAGCTTTGAATGCTGTGTATCTGTGGCAATTGATTCTGTATGGACTGAGGTTACCATAGTAGGCACAGAGTGAAAAAACATTGGTATTTTTTGGTATTAGCTTTAAGAAATAACAGTAGCTAGGTGTCATTTTCAGTACGTGACCTGCTAAAGTTTTGACATGTTCTCATAGTATTAGCTGTAGGAAACTGGATAGATTGGAAATCTTACATATCACATTACATCATTGTTACCGAATGTGTCATGCGCACTATTGATTGTACATGTGCTGCTTGAATCATTGTGAGTCAGACACGTAGTAGGGTGAACTGGCGGTCTCTTACATTAGCTATATTAGATACGTAAAAAAGATAGTGCAGTGACAGGATTAATGTAAACTGTGTCAGGATCCACTGGAGGGAATCCTAATTACAAACAGTGACACAGAGTTGGACATTCTTTCTGTATCAGAAAGTCAGCTAAAGTCACACACACACAGAGAAATAGGTTGCAGTCAATAGTGCCATTAAGTAGTGTCCAGACATAATTCCCCCCCCCCCCATTATAGAACCTTCGAGAGACCGAGAAATCAATACAAATCAGTTGCAAATCAGTAGAAATCACGTGGAAATCTGGAAATCGGTAGAAATCAGTTAGAAATCACAGGCTTTTAGAAATCTCGTATGTCATAATGGGCCCGTGTTGGACCCCTAAAGAAGAGTTTCCTTACTGGTACGAACATGCACCACAGAACACTAAGGTGCATAATATTGTCGCCGGCGCACTCATGAGAAATCTATGCCATTGACCAAATTATACCCGGCTACAGAAACAATCTCACTTCTGTGCCTGTAAAGTAAATCTGTTAGTGGTGTGGTAATTCTTGTTCTCAGACATACTCTTCTCAAGCCTCCGTTCAATCACGTGAGCTCCAAGTTTTGGTAGGTTTGCTAGGTGGTAGGAGTCCCAAGGGAATTTCTACAAGTCTCTTGTTCCCTCCTATTTCGTATCCTGGTATTTCCACCTGAGCAAGGCCGAGCCAGCAAGGTGATGGTGTTAGTTTTGTGCAAAAACCCGGGAGCGTGTGTGCGCACACTTGGTCGGGCGGCACTATACCGCTCTTCGCGGTGTGGCAGGCTGGCGGCCGGACGGAGTGTGCGCGCGCCGAAGCAGGGTCGGCCTTGCCATGCCTTGTAGTTTGCTATAGTGAACGGAGCTATACGGAGCAGAAAAGCGACGCGCGCACGGCAACTTGATTTTTCTGATTTCCACTTTTGGCTTGATTTCCAACTGATTTCTATGGATTTCTGACCGATATTTCTACCCGTGTGACCCCTCGCCATCCCCCCAGCATTCGTTATCTCCACCCTCAGATGAATTCTGAGACTGGAACTGTTGAGCACTCCTGGAAAATTCATGTCTTTGACATAGCTTAGTGGCATGGCCCATACCTACATATCACAGCTAACAGAGGACGATCCGCTTCAGTTGAGCTCCTATCCCGCAGGGGCAGCACGTTATCGCGCAAAGAAGAAGGCGTGGCTCTCTCCGCGCCATATGGCCATAGAGATAATTATAGTATATAATTATATCAAATACGCGTTTCTTGGTTATGCGCATGCGTGCGTAATGAAAGGCGTGGTGAATCTTCGCCGAGGGCTAGGGATGCAAAGCAGGATTCGGCAATGGTTCTCTGTCATTGTTAGAAGCGACTACTACGTCCTCACCAGATTTCTCTTCCCTCTTTCGTTCACTGTCATAGCTGTGGACATAGGAGAACAGGTTTCTTGGAGCCCCGGGGATATTCTATTTGGACCATGTGCTAGTTATTTCTGGGTTGACTGTTTGCTTTGCCTTTGCTTTGCTACCTCACCTCGTTTTGACATAATATGGCTCCGCTCTTTTCCACATAAAGAGTTAGACATTGGCATGCCACAGTTCAACCCCCCTAGTCACACTATATCCCCTCTCAGTTTCTGAACAGGAGTTTGGCACAGTCAGCTAACGTTGTGAATGTGCTCGCAGCCTTTGGACTGAGCTTCATCATCGTAAAAGTCTTCAGTGGAGTTCTGGGAGAGATTCGACATGCTGGGCTTGTCCTTGTTCACGACAGACCAGGTCTGCCAGTCTCCTCTACTTTTCAAATATATTGCTCTATATAGCCTACAGGAAAGTGTTGGTTTTGACCCTCATTGCAGGAGCACTCGTAGCTCTCCTTCTCATCATCACAGGTCTGGACTAGAATAGGACTCAACTGTGATAAAGCATGTGTAATTCAACGACACTTGAAAAACACACCTTGAAGCTGCTCTGAATGGAAATAAAACAAGAACGTACTGCTGTGTAGGTAGAGCACACTGAGCTATATGGGCAGCTATGAAAAGAAGGCAGGCTAATTACAAATAATTGTATAGCAAAGTAACTATACTGTTGTCCTTTCTCTGTCTGGTGTTGGTCTCATAAGTCATAAGAGTTACCATCTTTCTGAGATATAGTCTAAGGCTAGCACACTCTATTGATGGTGTGTGTGTTGTGGCATTGTGTGGTTATTAAAGCTACACTGCCCGTTGTACTTGTACAAATAGTTGCATTTGCACAAATAAGGAGTGGGTATTCCCTTTGTATGACAGCTACTACTCAGCTGGGTGAGTGGCTATTCAGAGACCTCCATGGAGTGAGTGAGAACGTGTCTGACCTCACACGCACTGCACTCCTCATAATGTGTGCCTACCCTCTCTTTGAAGCTGTCGTGAGTTAGCTACTTTCCTCTAAATCTTTGTTGTAGCGTACGTATGTGTCATTTGCAGTCGTGGTACCATGGAGGGTTGCTGTTGCAAGTACATGCCAGTGTTCTGGTGGGAGCTGCAGCATTGGCTGACATTATCGCTCAGGTCGGAATCAACCTTCAATCAGAAAGGGCCATTCGAATATTGCCCCTCGTCTCTATTTGCAGATAATTCTGATTGCTGTGCTCCTGTATACACCACTGCTGTGCCACACACCAATAGCACTGCCGGTAGTGGCTGCCTATGGTGGAGTGCTCACTCGCTGCTCCATCCTCCTTGCTGGTTTTCACCGTAAAGTCTACCCCAAGATGAGCAAAGAGTTAACAGTACGTGTTGTGCACCTATACAATGGAGCCTCAGTATAAAGGAAAGCTGAGAACATCAAATTGTCCTCTATACAGAGTTGTCCTTTATTCAGAGGTTACACAATACCTGAAAGTTTTAGTAAGAGTGTCCTTTGAAAAGGTCCCACAGTAGTGTGTGAACCAAGCTGCACTTGCTTGGTACAGTGTGGAATAACTACCTGCTGTGTCTTTGCAGGCAAAACTAAGTGTATGGAAGATTGTTTTGTTTGTCGCTCCTCTGATGTTCACCCTCTTCATCCAGAGAATTAGCCGTCCCATCATTAACCTTATCATTGCCAGGAAATCACCCACCAAGGACGAAGCTGCACAGGTAGCTAATAGTCTTGAGCACTGCGTGTGAACACATAATTGACGTGGTAGCTACAATTTGATCAGTTAGTTTTTGCTAATGTGCCCACGGCGCATTTTGAGCGAGAATTTGTTCAGTGCTCAATAGCCGATTTGCCACTGTGACATCCATCCTTCTGCTATGTGTTACATGTACATACCCCTTGTGAATTGCCTCAATACGTCAGTGCTGCATAGAACATAGGGTTAGAGTCCAATTCTTACACACATACCACTCCTCAACAACATTCTATAACCGCCAGTTAATTAATGTTGTTGAGGAGTTGTATCTACTCACTCTGTAATCAAGTTCTGACTATTGTCAGACAGAACTTTGTAACCCTGCAGGCAGTGGCTGTACTCACTGCCTCATATCCACTGGGTCATCTTCCCTATGGCTGGCTGAACTCACTAAAGCCAGTTTCACCTGCTTTTCAAAAGGTGACTCTTTATCCGTGTTGCCTTTCACATTGGTATTATTTGTTTTATACAGAAGAGTTCTCACAGTAATAAACCACACATTGCTGGCAAGAAGATAGCTGTATTTTGTGCCTGCTGTCTTGGAGTATCAGCTGTGGTGGGTTATCATACAGTGTATGATACCAGTAATTTAAAAGCAAGAGGGAGAGAGGATGTCTGTTGTATAGGTGTCCTTTGTGGTAGGCTGGATCCCTGGAGTGTCAGTGGGAATTCTGGTGAATGTTGTGGCCATACCTCACCATCTGGCCTTGCTCTGTGTCACTCCACTACGAATCTTTGCCTTCTTTTGCTTCACCGGTACAGTGCCTTGCTCTGTCACAATCTGGTGCTTAGAAGAATTAATCTTGATTCCTTCTCTCTTGACACACAATTTGCACACACTGGTAGTGAGTATCAGAGCATCTCTCACTGGATGGCTCATTTTCAACCACCAAACTAAGCTGGTAGCTCCCAGTGGATTCATCAGACTTGCGGCCACCATATCTTCTCTCTTCATTCTACCAAAACTTGGGTTTGGGACAGCTCTCAACAGTAGAGTATATTGACAATGTCCTCTCTTCCTGTAGGCTAACTGGTGCAGACAACGGAATAGCTTCCCTCTTCTCTGGCTTTTTCACCGAGATGCTGGCTGTGGTTGTTGGTGCAACCTCATTCGCTACATACAAGGTCTGAACAGAACCTTTACTTACGGAAGCCCATAAGGTCCGCAATTGTAGGTTATGGAAACTTTCATTCTACAATCGAAACTTCACTCTACAGTGGAGATACTTCCATTCTACAATTGTAGTTCCATTCTACAAAATGCAACTTCCTTTCTAGTCCTTCATTCTACAGACTACTACTTTAATTCTCCCATTTGCCGCAGATGGCACTGTCCTGGCTGCACAGTCCACAATGACAACCTTAATATACATAATCATGTACTACCAGGGCATGAATGTAGCAGCTTTATGTGCTTAGCTAGTTAATGTTACAGTAGCCTCAACGCCGTGTATCAGTGTTCTTAGCGATAGTCTTGTGTGACGAGAACAAGCTTGCATCGTATGAGTTGTTAGACCCTCTACTCTGCTTAAAAACAGATCCTTCTATTGGCCTCGTATGGAGGTTTGCCAGGTTGCATCGTTTACACATGTGCCAAAGGAGGGTGTTTGTATAATGGAATTATTCTGTAGAATAACAGACTAGAATGGAAGTATTCTGTAGAATGGATGGGCTTCCGTATTAACTATTATTTTTCAGAAGTGCAGATGGAGAAGAGGAGAGCAGGATATCAGTCTTCTTCCTAGCAGCTCACGGGATCAAGAAATGCAAGCTGTGGAACCAGAGAGAATTGAAGAGGAAGAAAATATGGTCACCATAACTGTCAGAACAAGGACCAATATCCTGACAGAAACAAGTGAAGATACCTATCCTCTAGAAAACAGGCTATAACCAATATCTTTATCTCATTTAGAAAAGTCTGTTTTTGATATGCAACTGGGTCGATATACATGAACTCAGCTAACCTGTAGTTGAGTGGTTCGAATGGCGCGCTTTTTCTGACGTGCAAAACAAGTACAGTACAGAACAAAAAGGACTGAGGAGGAATTATAACTAAGATCTCAGGAAGTTGATAAGGGATAGAGGAAAATAGCTGAACAGAAGTAATAAAATAAGAGCCAGCTAATGAATATTGAGGGACTTTGAAGAGGGTGTAGCCGTGTAGGTTGGCACAAGTATTAAAGCCACAATTGATGAACAAATGGAGGCTTTATAATAATTTGTGCTGTGAGAATTATCTATTTTGTCAAATTTCAAGAGCATCAAGTAATCGTTGGCAGAGAGAGGAAAAAACAATGGTTTGCTACACAGAAGGCGAGATGAGGAGATTGATTGTGAACCTCCCAAGGAATCATCTCTAATGGTATACATACAATAGTTTATAACACAAACACATAGGGGGGAAATGTTATTGTTTTATTGTGCCTAAAATCCTCCCCCTCTGATAGCTAATGTATGCAGAAAGGTAGATGTGTTTATCATATCCTCTAGTGAAGTATACTGTGTTGCTCATCAGAAAGTAAGAGAGTACGAAACGCAGTGCTCCGTAATTAACCTGCCCCGCGGAAACGGGATACCTCTCTCTAGAGGGTAGGTCGTACTCGCGCGCATGCGTAATGTCGGCAAAAGGAGGAGAGTGTCGAGTATAGCGCGGCCACGCCTTCCCAATCCGCGCGCAAGAAGGCGTGGCTCCGCGAGATATGTATAGTAGTAGTAGGCGAATTCTTGGCGAGCGGGAGCGAGCACTGACATATCCGCACGAGCCTATATACTTATATACAACTTACAGCTTGGAACCATGAAGATTGGAAGCCTCGGTAAGGCCAAAGAGTGCAACGAATGCCGCCGAATGGACGAGAGTCTCTCCCTGGCTCGGCTGGCTCGGCATCGAGCTAGCGTGTAAAAATTTCGGACAACCAACGGTGTAGCTAGCCTATAGCCAAGCTAGCCAAGAGGTGGTAGCATGACACAATGGCTCCTTAGAATCACGCAATCAAGCTATAGCTGGGCATCAGCTTTATACCTAGCTAGCTCTCACAGTAGAACTCACACAGCCAAACGCACTACAGCAATGCTCTATAGCCGGCCATAGAAGCGCGTAATGTCTACGCATGCGCATTTACGCGGTCGTAATTAAATCGCGCCGTTTGGACCACTATAATTATAGGTATATACTAGGTTAGCTCGCTCCCGCTCGCCAATTATTGAACGAAGGTTGTCCGTTCCGTAGGCGTTCATTCAGTTGCATCAACTGGAAAAGAAGTTCTTCTTATCGACAAGCCTACTTATCTCGAAAACCCGGTAAGCTGAGCTAGCTAGTTAGAGACTAAATTGCAGGTTGTGTAAGAGGATGCTCTAGCTGATGTAGCTGACTTGTTTGGTATGCCTTTCTACCTAGAAATTTACACTATACATTATTAACTTGTGCTAATGATTGGGCCCTGACTATGATCAGCTGTTCGCACACCTTCAAGTTTTCACTTCAAACACTATTCACGGATACTACAGTTCGTTAAAACAAGAAACTGGCCATCAATTTTCAGTGTTATTTGCATGTGTACAATGCATGGATGCTTGGCTGCTGTTGTACATGAATTTCCCCTTCATTTCTTGTTGTCCTTGCTCTAGCTATTGTGATTCTTGAAGTGGGTTTATACCCGAGGAGTAACTTCCTCTGGGGGTGACCAGTAGGTGCATCCTAATTTAGTTTCTTGGAAACTATGCTGTGATCGCCTATTAAGGGTGAAGTTCAAGGAGTATGAGAGGAATGCATGCATGCCTAACTTCTCTTATTATAATATTAATGTAACTTCTATATTATTATTCTCTGACTATCGCTGTTCGTACTGTGGTTCAAGAAGAGCCCTTATTTTAAAGTTTTGCCATTTGGCTTTCTAATGGATTTGTCACTTTGGCTGTCCTTTACCGTGAAGTGAATGTTTCGGTAGTATTTGGTTGTATTGGTGCCCCCCGAGGAAAAAACAACCTTTTGGTGGCCAGTCATAATGTGGGAGGACATTGCTTCACACCATCCTTGTACACATAATGTTTAAAAACTATGTTAGATTAACTCCCATGCATAAAGTCTTCTGCACCTAGAGAAAAAAAAGGAGTCAGCAACAGTAACTCACTCACAGAGTCTGACCATTAACTAGAGAGATCTCAATGTTTTTCTTAGAAGCTGATTTAATAGTCCAGGCATAATTATACTCAGAAGAGTCCATACATCTAGGTTAGAAGTCCTTTTGGCATTCTATATAGGATTGTGTTGTTCCAGCTCTAAATATGATGCATGTGAGGCATCTTTTCATGTGGTTTGCTAAACCCCGCGCACCAACTAACTGCTTCCCTAACTAATTTTAGTGCATAGCTGATTTATATACCCGGGAGCTCCGTAGTAAACTTGTTTTCATGTAAAATTTTTGCATGAAAATGACAGATCACGTACTCATTACAGAAACATGAGCTTTATCTCTAGAGTTTCAACAGTATGCACAAGAGACAGAGTCTGGGTAAGCCATAGTATCGCTGTATATACGTGCGCGTAGAGTGGGCGGAGCTTTTCCGACAAGGCGGCGGACGACGAGGGAGTGCTGTAGCTTCCGCTCAGTGAACGATGCATCTTCTCTGGTTCGTAAGCTCGGCAGACCAATACTGCATTGTATAGTGCAGAAAATGCAGAGAAAGTGTTAAAATTCCCGATAGTCTATGTGTGGACTCACGAATATGCAAACTAGATAGCAACTTGCATTGTAAGTGAATGCCATCCTGCTTACACGTTACACACAAACCTGTTTCTTTCCAGAGGGAAGATAATGCTGAGTATACACTGCAGCCTGAGGTAGATTGTTGTTGGGGCTGTAACAGGCTTGCATAGCGGCTAGCACAATCAAACTCAGAATGCCGAAAATGTATGCCTATGCCCACACTTTGCCATGGTGTCTTTTATATATATCACCCACCTTATAAATAGATAATGTACCATCGGCAATTTGCAATGGCATTCACTGTAGCTACTCTATAACAAAATATTGCTGCAACATGGAAACAGCCTTCCCCCAGCCAGAATGATGCAATTGCACTGATATAGAAGCTATTATAGCTACTAATATATAGGAGCCCACCCAGCCATGTATGTGCAGTTAGCTACCAAAATCTCTCTAGACTCATTCAAGCATTGCCAAGGAGTGTGTGTGTATGTTAACTTGAAGAGTTATACCCTTCTGCTGGCAGTAAGCTAGCTCAATCTTCACCAAAACACATGATCTGATCATGTCACAAAGCATCATCTTGAATGAAATCGCTATGAAAGGTTTTTCCACATTTAATGCAGCACATGTTGCATTTTGGTAACTCAATCTTTCATGATCAAATAAACTCACTGCATCCTAACTATGTCCTTCCTCACTGTATCTTAGCTATGTCCTTCCACCTTCCAAAAACACAACAGCATGTGAAATTATAACGTAATTTCTTTGCAGTTTTCCACAATGGCAGTAACAAGTTCTGCACACACACTTCTGCTCCTGCTGCTCACAATCTGTTGTGATGCTACACAATCTCAGTCACTATGTGAAAGTGAAACCTGCCATATTTCTCCAGATAAATTCTGGCAACTTAAAGATATTATCAGGTCAAACAGACTCATCGTATTGAATGGAATGGAATTCAGTGTAGATGACACATATGACTTCATAGTCATTGAGAATGTGTCCAACTTGACGCTATCTGGTGGAGAAAATAGCAGTCTTATCGAGTGCTCATCTAACTCCAGCTTTGGCCTCCACCTCAAGAATGCACCAACGTCACACTGACCCGAACAGGATGAGAAACTGCGGTTTTTCCCGTTGGCACACTCTGTTACATCACTTTATATTGAGACTTCAACAATATACTCCTAATAGGAGTTCACATCGAATATTCTCAACAAATACCCAGGGAGTTGCCAGTTGTTCTCAATAACCTTCAACCAGAACAAGGCCGGTATAGCCGGCAATGCCATCTATGGAGATAAGACATCAGCCTGCGTACCCAAAAGTGGAGATGACTTCTGTGACAGATGCCAACTCTCAAACACCACAGATATCTATCAATACAATGGAGTGAACGACTCCTCAGATCTCTCCAATTTCACCTCTGACCCCACCAGAGTCTGTTTCTGTGAGAGAGGCATTCCAGACTGCTACAAGGTCATGAAAAACATTACAGTCCACCCTGGAGAAAAGTTTCACTTGTCTCTAGCTACAGTGGGGTATGGTCTGGGCACTGTGCCTGGGTCAGTAATTGCCAGGGGCAATGGGAATGTATCTGAGGATCAATTATTTGGAAATACATTGGAAAATATTCAGGAGATTAGAACTAATGAATGTACGAATGTGGGGTACTCGATTATTTCCAAGAAAGGCAGGGAGCAGATTTTCCTGGCAGTGGACACACAGTCATTCATCAGATCAGGGGGAAAATGTGCAGTCAAGTAATCTCTTGAACAATGACCTTATCTTGGATTCTTCCTATAGCTCAATGTTAGAGGCATTCTTTCACATCCCAGTAACTGTGGAAGTTAATCTCTTGCCATGTCCCGTTGGTTTCCAATTAGTCACAAGAAAATGTGTCTGTCACCAGATACTGGTGGACAACAACATTGACACTTGCTCATTCTCCAATGGCACAGCTCTCATCCCAAGACCTGCCCCCTACTGGATTGGGCTGCCCAGTGACAGAAACTCATCCATCCTTGTCCATCCCTATTGCCCCTTTGATTACTGCCAATCAGAAGACATGAACATCACTGCAGAGTCACCGGACACTCAGTGCCAGTACCGGCGATCAGGAGTCCTCTGCGGCCACTGTACTGAAGGCCTCAGCATGATCCTGGGATCCTCAGAGTGCAAGTCCTGCTCCAATCTCTTCCTCTTGCTGATCAGCGTCTTCATTCTGATGGGCGTTGTTCTTGTTGCCATGCTTACATTGCTAAATATGACAGTGTCAGTTGGTACTCTGAATGGACTAATTCTCTTTGCCAATGTCTTGCAAGCTAACAAAACCACATTTCTACCACCAACTACATGCGACACCAGTGCCATCATTGCATTCCTAAGTGCCTTCATAGCATGGCTGAACCTGGATCTAGGCATTCCCATGTGCTTCTTTGATGGACTCACAACCTATGTTAAAACATGGCTACAGTTTGTGTTTCCTCTCTACATTTTGGCCCTAGTTGGTGTCATAATCATGGTCAGCAAATACTCCCCACGAGTGACTCGGCTCCTAGGGACAAATGCAGTCTCAGTTCTGGCCACTCTAGTCCTTCTCTCCTACACCAAGATCCTGAGAATCCTCATCACAGCCTTCTCCTTCACCACACTCACTGGGTCACAGGGCTACCATAGTGTGGTGTGGCTGGCTGATGGTAACGTCAAGTACTTTGACACCAACATGCCATTCTCTTCCTTGTATCATTTCTAGTGCTCTTGCTATTGGGAGTACCCTATACAGTCAATCTGACTGCTGCTCCCTGGATACAGAAATCAAAGTTGAAGTGGGTATGTTCTCTATACAACAGGTTGAAGCCTCTGTTTGATGCATACATGGGTCCATACAAAGACAACTGTCGCTACTGGACAGGAATGCTGCTGCTAGCGAGAGTGGTTCATTTCCAATACAGTGGATGGTCCTCAACTTATTCTCTACCTTCTCATTCTGTCATCGTCTACACTGCTTGGTCTTACAGCAGTACTTAAACCATACAAGACAAGGCTGCTGAATGGACTGGAGATATTCCACCTCGCACTCTTACTCGTATTCGCCTCCTCCAATCTCTTTGTCTCAAACATTGGTGCTGAAAGTGAATCACGTGCTTCGATCTACATATCGCTTGTGCTGATCTGTTTCCTGGTGTTCCTCGGAATTTGTGCGGGTCATGTGTGGTGCAGAGTACGGAATGTTCAGACTGGAATCTGCGTGGGTAAGGCCTTGTACAGTGAATGGAGGAAGGCTCAGACTGGCAGTAGGGCAAAGCCACCAGAGAGAGAGGAAGAGGAGCGGTTACCTTGGCGGTGGATGGCCAAAATCAGAGCTGAGAATGAAGATGACGAGAGAGAAGATGTCACAGAATCAGTTGTGGTGGGAGCATTGGAATACAGAGAGTCTGCTCTGGATCTTGCAGACTAACTAACGGCTGTATCTGTACTAATAAATCCCTGTAGCTTAGAACACTTTAGACAAGGACATAAATT
>CASHTH010002234.1:0-36294 GCA_030341885.1 Geodia barretti
CGGTGTTGGCGTTGCCGCCAGTAACTGCACGGCGAACGATGACGAGAATCAGGTGTGCGACCGACCGCTTGTTAGAGGGCTACAGGCTCAGCCTGCGGCGCACGCTTCGGCGTCTTCGCTGGGTCCACCGCCGACGCCGCACGCGCCGACAACCTCGCCGCCCACGATGATGGGAACCGCGCCCTGGCCCATTATCATCTCCGCGCCGGAGCGTTGGCGGATGCCGGCCGGGGTGGGCGAATCGGCCCGGGCCTGCAGTTCACCGCTGGGGCGACCGAACGCCGATGATGCAACCGCCTTGCCCTGGCATCCGTAAGCGGACGCCCAGATTGCGCCGTCCATGCGCTGCAATCCGATCAGCCGCCCGCCCGCATCGACGACGGCCACGCTCACCTTGATGTTCAGTTGTCAGTTCTCCGGCCTGGGCAGTGCGCGCATATATTCGGTGGGTGCCGCTAAGTAGTGCATTTTCCATCCTCCTTGATGCTGCGCTGCGGCCAAACGGCCCCACAACATAATATGGCCAGCGGTTGCGGTCGGCAAGTGCAGTCGAAATCCAGGCGAATGCTATACTGAAACGCGATTTTGCCCACCGCCTTGGAATGATATTTTGTTGACCCGCCGAATCATACCGTGCCTCGACGTGGACGGCGGGCGTGTCGTTAAGGGAACCAGTTTCGTCAACCTGAGGGATGCCGGCGATCGCGTGCTGAACTGGTCGGGCCGCCATATGATGCGGAAGGCGGCGACGAGCTGGTCTTCCTCGACATCACTGCCAGCAGCGACTCCCGGGACACCATGGTCAACGTGGTGCAACGAGTTTCTGAGCAGGTGTTCATCCCACTGACCGTCGGCGGGGGTATCCGCTCCATCGAAGACGTGCGGCGGATGCTGAACGCCGGAGCCGACAAGGTGTCCATCAACACGGCGGCCATCAACACCCCGGAGCTGGCTAACTCGGGGCGCGGCCCAGTTTGGCAGCCAGTGTATCGTGGTGGCAATTGACGCTCGCCGCGTGGTTCCAGGGGAAGAGCATCCGACGCCTGGAGATGTTTCTCTCGCCGTCGATGACGACTCTGGGTGGCAGGTTTTCACTCACGGCGGGCGCAATCCGACCGGTCTGGATGCGGTCAAGTGGGCGCGCCGCGCCGTTGATCTGGGCTCCGGTGAGATTCTGCTCACCAGCATGGACGAAGATGGGCAGCAGAACGGGTATGATCTCGGATTGACTCGCGCCATCTCGCAGTCCGTGTCGGTGCCGGTAATCGCCAGCGGCGGGGCTGGCACCTTGGAACATCTTTACGATGCTTTTGCCGGGGGAGAGGCCGACGCGGTGCTGGCCGCCAGCATATTCCATTTCGGTACTTACACCATTGCGGAAGCCAAAAACTACCTGGCCGGCCGCAGCATACCCATGCGAATCTGACCCCGAATTCGCAGCATAAACGGTACTCGCAATATGCACAGAGGTGGCATCTACGATGAGCGCAATCACTACGGTGATTTTCGACATGTTCAACACGATTGCACAGGATGGCCCGCATCTTTGGGAGCGCACGTTTGACGACATAGTGCGCGACCAGCAACTGGACACCACACCGGCGGCGCTTCGTCACGCCTGGAACACCGGCGCCGACAATTTCCGCGACCGACGTATCGAACCGGGGGTGCCCTTCGTCTCCTACCTGGAGGGCTGGGCCGACGCTTTCGATGGAGCCTTTCGCGATCTGGGTCTGCGCGGGGACGGGCGGGCAGCCTCCCAGAAATCCATCGACGACCTCGGTCAACGCGAACTGTGGGAAGATTCCCCCGAAGCCCTCAACATGATCTGCCAAAACTGGCGAATGGGGATCGTTTCCAATGCCGATGACGCCTACCTGAACCCGGTGGTTGCCAGGATTGAAGCTCCGTTTGGGGCGGTAATTTCCTCTGAGGGCGAACAGTGTTACAAGCCTGACGCCCGCATGTTCCGTGCCGCTTGCCAACGATTGGGTGTCGCTCCCTCCGAATGTGTGTACGTTGGGGATCGTCAGTTGGAAGATGTTATGGGCGCGCACGGTGTCGGCATGGCCGCCGTATGGATCAACCGTTCCGGATCCGCCATGGATCCCGCCCTCCCTACGCCCGACGCAGAAATCCGCAACCTGCTGGAGCTGCCGCAGGTGCTGGAACGGCTGGGCTAACCCGCCAGAGGCCAAACCCGGCCAATGTCGGCCCTAAACTCGGCCAATATAGGCCAAGGAGCGCTCTTATGACTGACGTAAAGCTGGATGACAAGGGGTTGGTGCCGGCCATAGCGCAGGACATCAACACCGGCCAGGTTTTGATGCTGGGATACATGAACCCCGGCTCGCTCAAGCGTACCGTCGAGGGCACGCAGGTGTGGTTCTACAGCCGTAGCCAGGAAGATCTGTGGCACAAGGGCGAGGTGTCCGGCAACTACCTGAACCTGCGGGAGTGGTACGTGGACTGCGACGCCGACACGATTCTGCTGAAGGTGGAACCTGACGGTCCGGCCTGCCACACCGGTGAGGTTTCCTGCTTCTACACCAAATGGACGACTTGCCCGCCGAATACGAAGCTTCTGACGGCGGGCCGCGCGTGCTCGACGAGCTGTTTGCCGTCATCAAGGACCGACAGCGGGCGATGCCGGATGACAGTCACACGGCAAAGTTGCTGAGCGAGGGAACCAGCCGCGTCGCGCAGAAAGTCATCGAAGAGGCGGGCGAGGCTGCCCTGGCGGCGGCTACCGGCGATACCGAGGGCCTGCCCGGTGAAATCGCCGACCTGCTGTATCACACGCTGACTCTGATGGCGTCGGCGGGAGTTTCGCCCAACGCGGTTTGGGAAGAATTGCGGTCCCGGCGCGGCTAGGCAGCGGGGCCATAGACGGTCAGCGATGGCACGGTTTGCCCGGAGGCATACTGCGTCCAGCCGCCTGACCGGTACACGGTAACGTTGCCGGCGCCCATCACGGTGGCCTGGCTGGGGTCGAGCAGCAACCCGGTGGCGCCGTCGATGCCAAGGACGCACAACCCGGATTCGCCACCACTCGCCAGCTGTTCCGATACTGTCGCCGGGTCGCTGCGTTCGTGATGAGGTCGGACCAGAATGCCCGGAGCAATGCCGAGGGCGGCGGAACCTTGCCCCGATGACGGCCGGCGCATCTCCTGACCCCAGCACCATCGCGCCCGCACTCGACCCGGCCCAGATTGTGCCGCTCCGGTTAGCCGCCGTCAGCGCCTGCAGCAGGGGAGAGTCAGCCAGCACAGTCAGCAGGTGTTCCGGGCTGCCGCCGGTGAAATACACGATGTCGGCGCCCGCAACCTGGTCGACAATCTCCGGGATTTCAGCATCGGGACGGCTGGTTACATCCATAGTGAACGCGTCGGCGCCCAGATTGCCGAAATGTCGGCGGCCATTGTCGGCGGCGCGCTGTGGGTTCTCGAATGCCGCCGCGGTTGGTATGATGGCAATGCGCGGTTTCGCTTTGCCGGTCAGGGCCAGCAGACTGCGATCCATTTCGACGCAGGTGGGGCGAAATTCGTCGCCCCCCACCAGCAGGACCCGACGTGGCAAACTGGATTGTTGTCGCTCGCTGGTCAAACTGGGCACCGCCGAATCACTCCATGCTGGAGGAAAGATGTTCGAATTTATACACCATGTTCGTATCCTAGTCCACGACGCCGACGAGATGGCCAAATACATCGAGGACAAATTCGGCATGACGCCGGAAAAAGTGCAGGTTTACGAAGCGCGCGGGATGAAAAACGCCATCTACAAGGTGGGGCAGACCAACGTGGAATTCACCGAACCGCTGGATATGGAC
Source organism: Geodia barretti (assembly GCA_030341885.1). Lineage (NCBI taxonomy): Eukaryota > Metazoa > Porifera > Demospongiae > Tetractinellida > Geodiidae > Geodia > Geodia barretti. The sequence goes on from CASHTH010002234.1 coordinate 3,830, forward strand.
TCGGCGATGGGACAGTACCTGAAAACCTTCGGCCCCGGCCCGTATCACATGGCCTTTGGGGTGACGGACGTTGAGGGCAAATCCGCGGAACTGGCCGCCAGGGGCACCGGACTGCGCGGCGAAAACGGTCTGTCCCGCAGCGCGGAAGGCTACATGACCGCCAATATAGATGCCGCCAGCGCCCTGGGATTCCCATTCCAGCTGGCCGAAGGTTAGCCGCCGGCGCTGGGCACTCCACACGGCATCAGACGCAGCACAGCAGGGAGGTTACCATGTTCAATTCTGTTCATCACATTCACTACGTAGTGCACGACCGCGATGCGATGGTCGATTACATTCGCCAAAATTTCGGTATGGAGCCCGACGACCTGAACGTCATCGAGGGACGCGGTATGAGAGATGCGCTGTACCGGGCCGGGGAAACCCTCATCGAGATAACCGAGCCGCTGGACCCGGAATCGGGCATCGCCAAACATCTGGCCGACCACGGCCCAGGCGTGTATCACGTTGCATTTGGGGTGGATAACGTCCGGCAAGTCTCTGCTGACCTGGCTGCCAAGGGCAACCTGATGCGCGGTGAAGGCGGCGTTACGCAAAGCCCCCGCGGTTACACGACCGCCAACATCGACCCGGAAAGCAGTCTGGGATTGTGGTTCCAACTTGCCGAGGGATAAACGGGTCGCCCACTCGCCAATATGCTAGGATGCGACCCTGATTCGCACGCAATTCATACTGACCGGAATTTATCGAATGCTAGTCAAAGACACCATCGTAAAGGCCGTGGCGGATGCGCTGGAACGCGCCCATCGGGACGGCGTGCTGAATGTCGACACCGTCCCGTTGATTGAAGTTGAGCGCCCCAACAATCCTGACCACGGCGATTTCGCGACCAACCTGCCGCTACGCCTGGCGCGGGCCGCCCGCTCCAATCCGTTGCAGTTGGCCGAGGCTATCGCCGCGCGAGTGGAAACCGGGCCGGAGATTGCCAGCGTGGCGTCGGCGCCGCCCGGGTTCATCAATTTCAGGCTCAGCGATCGCTGGTTGCAGGAGCAGGTTGAGGTGGTGCGCAGTGCCGGAGACGCGTTCGGCGCGGCGCAGATTGGCCAGGGCCGCAAGGTGATGGTCGAGTTTGTCAGCGTCAACCCGACTGGGCCGGTGCATGTGGGGCACACCCGCGGCGCCGTGCTGGGCAGCGCGTTGGCGAACGCCCTGGCAGCGGTTGGGTACGACGTTACCCGCGAGTATTACGTCAACGATGCCGGCTCGCAGATGGAGGCGTTTTACCGGTCGGTGTGGGTGCGCTATCAGCAAGCCCTGGGTCGGGAAGCCGAGTTGCCGGACAATGGCTATCAGGGCGACTACATCGCCGACATCGCGGCTGACATAATCCAGTCCGAGGGAGATCGCTACCTGGAATTGAACGACGCGGCCGCGATTCGCGGCATAGGCGACGTGGCCCGGGAGCAGATGATATCCGTAATCAGCGAGGACCTGAGCGCTATCGGTGTCGACTTTGACAACTGGTTCAGCGAACGCCAGCTGTTTCAGGACGAGGACTACGACCGGGCGATGGAGCGGTTGCGCGAGGGCGGCCACCTGGCCGAGCGCAGCGGGGCGCTCTGGTTTAACTCGATCGCGCTGGGCGATGATCGGGATAACGTGGTGGTGCGCTCATCCGGCGAACCTACTTATTTTGCGTCCGATATTGCGTACCATTTCAACAAATTCGATCGCCGTGGCTTCGAGCGGGTGATCGATATTTGGGGCGCAGACCACCAGGGTCATGTGCCACGGATGAAGGCGGCGGTTACCGCTCTGGGCATGGAACCGGAAAACCTGACCGTGCTCATCTCCCAGATGGTTACGCTGAAGCGCGGCGACGAGACCGTGCGCGCGTCGAAACGCACCGGGGATTTCATTACGCTGCGGGAGCTGGTGGACGAAGTGGGCGTGGATGCCTGCCGTTATTTCTTCCTGGCCAGGTCGCCCTCCACTCAGATGGAATTCGACATGGAACTGGCGACCCGGGAGTCGTCGGAGAACCCGGTTTACTACGTGCAGTACGCTCACGCCCGCAACGCCAGCATCCTGAAGCTGGCCGCCGAGCGCAACATCGACTATAGCAACGGTGATGTAACCTTGCTGGACAGTGCGTACGAATTGAGCCTGATACGCACCATGCTGCGGTTGCCGGAGCTGATCGTACAGGTGGCGGAGAACCTGGAGCCGCACCACCTGCCCCACTACGCGATGGAGCTGGCCACTGCGTTCCACCATTTTTACGAGAACTGCCGGGTAGTGTCGGCGGACGCTGCGGACAATGACATCACGCTGGCGCGCCTGAAGCTGGTGTCGGCAGCTCAGGTGGCCTTCCGTCGTACTCTGACGCTGATGGGTATGTCGGCGCCGGACCGCATGGAACGCATCTGACCAATTCGCCCACGGACCTCGACCGTCCTGCCCGGGTACTGCCCCGACGATCCCTGCGGGGACAAACTCTCCGGGATTGTCTAGGACAGTTGGAGGGTGTATAGTGCGATACCTATGCTCAATCGTTATTCGACAGCGAGCCCATTGGTAGCGCTCGACACCTGCACCTGTGATTCTCGTCAACCGGATTTTAACCCAGCCTGTATTTTGCTGAGCACCGCCGGCGATTCTTCCGTCGGAGGAATCGACTAGCCATGGACGTGCTTTGGCGCATAATCAGGATGGCGGCGTATTATCCGTCGCGGCTGGGTCTCGCTTATTTCACTGCGATAGCGGCGATTGGATTCTCGTTGGCTCTACCTTGGCTGTTTGGCGACGCCATTGATCTTATGGTGGGTCGGGACGGGGACCGGTTCGCGGTTCGTGAATTTGTTCTCAGCGAATTATTGCTCTTCGGCGTCGGAATCCTGATGGTGAGTCTGGGCCGGGGATTCTGCGACTTCGGGCGCACATATACAACTGAATCACTCTCACAGAAGGTTTCTTTTGACTGTCGAAACCTTCTCTACGACAAGCTGCAAAACGTCAGCTTTGCTTTCCACGACAGAGAGCACACTGGCGACCTGATGTCCCGCGCCACCGCCGATGTGGAAGCGATGCGCCGGTTCGTCAACCTGGGAATGATTCGGTCGCTGGATGTGGTCGTTCGCATTGTTGCTATCCCGCTTATTCTTTTCTTTGTCAACTGGCAGCTGGCGCTGGTGAGCATGATTTTTGTGCCCGCTCTGGTGCTGCGATCCAGCCTCGTAATGCGGGCATTGCGCCGCAAGTGGTTGCACGTCCAGGAAGTAATGGGCGAGTCGGTTACGGTTTTGCAGGAAAACCTGGCCGGAATGCACGTAGTAAAAGCATTTGCATCGGAAGACTACGAACGGGCCAAATACAATCGCAAGGCCGAAGAATTGCGCGTCGAATATTACGATGCCGAGCGGATGCAAGGCACTAACAGCGCGTGGATGACCCTGTACTTCACCTTCGCGCTGGGCCTGATTCTGTGGGTAGGCGGTTGGCTGGTTGTCGAAAATCGACTCGCCCCTGGTGAACTGGCCATGTTCTTCCTTTATCTGAATCAGCTGACTTTCCCCATCCGGGCCTCGGCGCAGATTATCAACACGTTCTCACGGGCCATCTCGTCTGGGCAGCGTTTGTTTGACATCCTGGACACCCGATCGCCGGTGGAAGAGCGGCCCAACGCAGTACCCATGGACAGGCCAGCCGGGCACGTGCGCTTCGAAGAAGTGGGTTTCGGGTATGCAGACCGTTCTCCGGCGCTGAAGCACGTTGAGCTGGATGCCAAGCCGGGACAGGTAACTGCCATCCTGGGCGCTCCCGGCAGCGGGAAAACCACCATCGTCAACCTGCTGCCCCGTTTTTACGATGTCACTGACGGTAAAATTACCATCGACGGAGATGATATCCGGGACTACACGTTGCAGTCGCTGCGGCATAACGTCGGCATCGTGCACCAGGACGTGTATCTGTTCAGCGCTTCCATCCGCGACAACATAGCCTACGGCGTCAGCAGCGCCACCGCCGAAGACGTGGAACGGGCAGCCAAGGTTGCGCAATTGCACGACCAGATCATGGCGCTGCCAGGCGGTTACGGTACCTGGGTTGGTGAACGTGGGGCGACTCTGTCCGGCGGCCAGCGACAGCGCCTTTCCATCGCAAGAACCATTCTGATTGATCCTCCGGTGCTGATCCTTGACGACTCCACCTCCAGTGTTGATGTGGAAACCGAACGCCAGATTCACCGGGCCATGGTTGAGGTGATGAAAGGGCGGACCACGTTCGTTATTGCTCACCGGTTGAGCACGGTGCGGGATGCCGACCAGATTCTGGTACTGGATAAGGGCGTGATTGCCGAACGGGGCACCCACAGCGAGTTGATAAATCAGGGCGGCATGTACCAGAGCATCTACGAACTGCAACTGCGGCCCCAGGAAGAAATTTTGCTGGAGGCGGCTTTGCCAGCCATGGTTGACGGGGGTGCGCCAGCATGATGCGGGGTGGGGGCGGTATTGGCGGCGGGATGATGCAGGGGATGCGTGGCACCTCTGCCGACAGCATGTTCGCGCCGTCGAATGATCAACTGACGGATGAGGATGTAGTCGGGCGCGTTTACGACAATAAGGTCGTAGTGCGGTTCACGAGCTACATTAAGCCTTACAGTAAATTTGCCTTCATAGCCCTGGGGTCGCTGCTGGTATACGCTGCGTTCAACGCCGGAATCCCGCTGCTGATCATGTACGGAATCGACTGGGCGATCGCCGAAGGTCAGGTAAACCGGGTACACATCATTGGCGCAGCCTTCATGGTGATCACGGTTATCCACTTCCTGTCGAACCGCTTGCAGTTCATATACATTTCGCGCACCGGGCAACACATCCTGTACGACCTGCGCACGGGAATGTTCAGCCACCTGCAAAACCAGTCCAACGCCTTCTATAACCGCACGCCCATCGGGCGCGTCATGTCCCGTATGCAGTCGGATATCCTGCAATTGCAGGAGACTTTTGAACTGCTGGCGTTGGCATTGGCCGAATTGGTCACGGTCGGCGCGATCATTGTCCTGATGCTGTGGGTCAACTGGCAGTTGGCGCTAGTCTGTATGATTGTAGTGCCGGTGCTGACGCTAATCATGATGTACTGGCAGCGGTTTGCGCGCCACTCCTTCATGCGGATTCGCCGGGCTATTGCCATGGTGAACGGCGAGTACAACCAGAACATCACTGGTGTCAGGGTCGTGCAGAGTCTTAACCGGCAGGATGAGAATCTGGAACACTTCCGCGAACTGAATACCGAATATCTGAATGCGAACCTGGAAGCCGCCCGCTATTCGGGTTTGCTCCAACCGTTGGTTGAGTTGCTGATCGGCCTGGGGATTGGGATGGGCGTTGTGCTTTTCGGTGGTTTCCTGTTGCAGCGCGGTAGCCTGGAAGTGGGCGTTCTGGTCGCCTTCGCTTTCTGGATTCAGCGGTTCTTTGAACCGATTCGCCAGTTGACGATGCAGTACAGCCAGCTCCAAAGGGCAATGGCCGCCGGCGTCCGCATTTTTGAGGTCTTGGACCTTGATCCCGGATATTCTCGACAAACCCGACGCCGAAACGTTGCCTGAAATTCAGGGTGATATCCGTTACAAAAATGTGGAATTCCACTACGTGGAAGGTGTCGAGGTGCTGCGGGATGTGAACCTGCACATCCAAGCCGGCGAAAACGTGGCGTTGGTTGGTTCTACCGGTGCTGGCAAGAGTACGCTGGTGAACCTGTTGCATCGCTCCGCCGATGTTACCGACGGCGCAATTGAAATAGACGGGTATGACCTGCGCGACGTGAAGCGAAACTCACTGGTGCATCAGATGAGCATGGTGCTGCAGGAGCCCTACCTGTTTTCCGGTACCGTGCGGGAAAATATCAGCTACCTGAACGAACAAGTTACCCGTGAGCAGGTGGTGGAAGCGGCCACGGCGGTGGGAGCCCACGACTTTATCATGGAGCTCGATAACGGATACGAGTCAGTGCTGGCCGAACGAGGCGTTAACCTGAGCATCGGGCAACGGCAGCTGATCAGCTTCGCCCGCGCCATCGTGAGCAACCCGCGGATCCTGGTGCTGGACGAGGCGACGGCCAACATCGACACCCATACGGAGCTCCTGATTCAACGGGCGTTGAACCGCATTTTGCGAGGCCGCACGTCCATCGTCATTGCCCACCGGTTGTCCACCATCCGCAACGCAGATAAAATCGTGGTGCTGGATCGCGGACGGGTGGTCGAGGTGGGCACCCATGACGAATTGCTGGAGGCGGGCGGGGCTTACGCTCAGCTTTACGCCATCAACTACGGCTTGTCCGGCCCCAGCGTGGGTGTTGCGCCAACCGGTGGCGAGGTAATCGGGGCAGCCGACGACTGATTCCCCGCCGTTCCTGCGCGTATTCCGGTCAGCCGGTTTCGAGGAATCGCCGAATCGCCGTAGCCAGTTCCTCCGGCTTGTCGTAGCCGATATCGTGAATGGTGTCTGGAATCCAGAGCACCTGTCTGTTTTTCAGCGCAGCCGAAGCTGCGCCAACCATAACTTCCCGTTGCCGAGAGAATTGGGAATTGGCGCGCTCGGCGCGTGGGCCGGCGGCGACCACCAGCGTGGGAGTTTCAACGCGCGGCAATATCAGCGATGGCGGTTCCGTCCACATTGTTTCCAGAACCTGCGCGTGGTTGTCCGGGCGCAAAATGTCCCGCATCTGGCCGTCGTCGCCTTCATACACCATGGTCAGAGCGATGTCGGCCAGGTCGTCGCCCCAGCAGAACGACAGGTTGGCGGACAGCGCGGAAAGATACTCGTCCCGCGTGCCGGCGACGCGTCGGGGCGCCAGACGTTGCTGGAACGCTTCCCAGGTTGGCGTCGGCATCAGCCCGCCATCCTGGAAACCGCCATCAATCATTACCAACTGGGTGACCCGGTCCGGAAATCTCGCTGCCAGATTGCTGGCAACGTGTCCGCCCCAGGAATGTCCAAGCACCGCGGCCCGGTCGATGCCGAGGTGGTCAAGCAGGCCGACGGCATCCTCGGCCAGCGACTGCCAGTCGTAGCCGGAAGGCGCCTGGGTGGTCGAGCCGTGGCCGCGCTGGTCGGGTGCGACGATACGGTAGGCTGGGGCCAAAAGGGGCGCCAGCCGGCGGTACCAGTGTCCCGATGAGGCCAGGCCGTGCAGCGCCAATATCGGCAAGCCGTCACCGGGCCATTCCAGGTAGTGAATGGTCAATTCGTCGATTTGCGCCGTCTGGAACGTGGGCCCGGCGCTGGCGTTGGCGGAATCCTGATTAGGCATAACGAACAACTCTCTTGTTATTGGTCTTGGCCGCGATTATACCCTCCCCGGCGGGATCGCGGATTGGCCGGATTCCGGATTGGTGCGAGTGCAGGGCCGGCCAACGCGTGTGCTAAAATTGGGCCCCGAGCAATGATAATGAACACGAGGAAGCTGGAATGACCGACCGTTATCACCTCGGTGACTACGCCCAAGTGGTGTCGGAGGCGGCTGACCGGCTGGATGCCGAATCGGTCCCGGCTCGCCTGCACGCGCACGACTACACACTGTGGAGCGACGACCCCACCGAGATTTCCGACCGACTCGCCTGGCTCACTCTGCCGACCGATATGGCGACACAGGTTGCCGACCTGTGCAGGTTCGGTACGACACTGCGGGATGAAGGCTGCCGGCACGTGGTGCTGTTGGGGATGGGCGGCAGCAGTTTGGGCCCGGAAGTAATTCGGCAAACCATTGGCAACAGCGCCGGCTACCCGCAGATGCTCACGCTGGACAGCACCGTCCCCGACTGGGTGGTTGCTACCACGGTGGCCATCGACCCGACTCGTACCGTTTTTGTGCTGTCTTCAAAGTCCGGCACCACCACCGAGCCCAACGCCTTTTACGCGTACTTCCGCGACCTGATGGCTGGCCAGGTGGGCGTCAATGATGCCGGACGTCATTTCCTGGCGATTACCGACCCGGAAACTGCCTTGGTTCGGTTGGCGCAAACTGGAGGTTTCCGGCGGGTATTTCTCAATGACCAGAACATCGGCGGGCGTTATTCGGTGCTGTCGCATTTTGGGTTGGTGCCAGCCGCGCTGACCGGGGTCGATCTGGAGCGGTTGCTGGACAGCGCCCAACGAATGCAGCGGCGTTGCCTGGGCGCCGGCCAGGTTCGGGACAACCCCGGCGCCTGGCTGGGCACGGTGATCGGCGCCCTGGTGAAGGCGGGTCGAAACAAACTGACGCTAATCGCTTCCGACAGCATCGCCGGATTCGGCTTGTGGGTAGAGCAGTTGCTGGCCGAAAGCACCGGCAAGAACGGCACCGGAGTCGTCCCCGTCGCTGGTGAGCCGCAGATGGAACCGGTTTTTTACGGAGACGACCGTTTATTCGTTCAGTTGCGTCTGGCCTCGGATGACAACGCGGACGCTGATGCCCTGGCGAGCGCGTTGTCATCCGCCGGGCACCCGGTGGTGCAGCTGGAAATGTTGGACGGCTATGATTTGGGCGCTGAGTTTTACCGCTGGGAGTATGCTACCGCCATAGTCGGCCAAATCCTCGGCATCCATCCGTTCGACCAGCCGGATGTGCAGGGCGCCAAAGACCAGACCGTAAGCGTTCTTGACCAGTATCAGCGGGACGGCAGTCTACCGAGGCCACAACCCGAGAAATTCGGGCAACTGGCGCATTTGCTGGAAAACAGCAGAGCTGGCGACTATCTGGCCGTGATGGCCTACCTGCCTGACAGCCCGGCAACTCGGCTGGAACTCAACGCCTTGCGGGAACGAGTGCTGCGCAAATATCGCATCGCTACCACCGTTGGCTACGGGCCGCGATTTTTGCATTCCACCGGCCAACTGCACAAGGGCGGGCCCGCCAGCGGGATTTTCTTGCAACTGACGCAACAACGCTCGCACGATCTACCCATTCCGGGCTGGCCATTCAGTTTCGGGGTGTTGGCCGACGCCCAGGCGCTGGGCGATTTCCAGGCGTTGCAGGCTCTGGGTAGGCGAACGATGTCCCTGCGGTTGGCGGGCGACCCGGCAGAAGAAATCCGACGCCTTGTCGATCTCGTCTGATAGAACAACGGCGCAACTGAGTATCAAGGAGCAAAAGCTTGGAAATCGGAATGGTTGGCCTGGGCCGCATGGGTGGCAACATGGCCCAGCGATTGTTGCGGGGCGGCCACACGGTGGTAGCTTTTGACCAAAGTGCGGCGGCGTTGGCCGCCAACGTGTCGGAAGGCGCGGCCGGCGCAGATTCCGTGGCCGATCTGGTCGGGCGGCTGGCTCCGCCGCGGGCGGTATGGCTCATGCTGCCGGCCGGTGAAGTTACCGAGGCCTCAATGGAGGAACTGGGCGGGTTGCTGGCGCCGGACGATGCCATCATCGACGGAGGCAACGCCAACTACAAGGAAACCCTGCGCCGTGGCAAAACTTTGGCCGAGCGCGGTATCCACCTGCTGGACGCTGGCACCAGCGGCGGAATCTGGGGGCTGACCGAAGGCTATTCGCTGATGGTGGGCGGAGACCCGGACGTGTTCCGGCGGCTGGAACCCATCTTTCAGGCCCTGGCTCCGGGGCCGGACCGGGGATACTGCCGCGTTGGGCCCACCGGAGCCGGCCACTTCACCAAGATGGTGCACAACGGCGTGGAATATGGCCTGATGCAAGCCTACGCCGAGGGTTTCGAGTTGCTGCAAGCCAAGCAGGATGACTTTGATCTGGATCTGCTGGCCATCGGCAAAACCTGGCAGTACGGCAGTGTGGTGCGCTCGTGGTTACTGGATATGGCGGTGCGGGCGCTGGAGGAGGATGGAGACCTGGAAAGCCTGGCGTCCTACGTGGAGGATTCCGGTGAAGGGCGCTGGACGGTGAACGAATCGGTGGAACTCGCGGTGCCAACTCCCGTAATCACGGCGGCGTTATACCAGCGATTCCGTTCCCGACAAGAGCAACCGTTTAGCGGGCGTATGCTGGCCGCACTGCGCAACCAGTTTGGAGGACACGCCGTCCGCAATATTGAGCCGTAAGCGAGCCTAAAAATGGCTATGATGTGCTTGATCCAAGTATAAAACGGCCATTTGGCGTGCCTGTAAATTCCGAGCACGTCCGGCGCATTGATTGGGCGATCGCCCAAGGGTAGGGGCGACAACCCGGCGGGAAAGACGATTGCAAGAGTGTTGCCGAATACGACGTGGGCGCCGGAACAACATCCCGCCCTGTCATACCGGGGTGTTGTGGCAGCATTGGAGAACGTCAAGCAGTCCACGGCTGCTCCGATGTCCGGGTTGGCGTTTGAGTTTCTGGTTTTGACGGCCTCGCACAGCGGAGAAGTCAGGTTGGCCGCCAGGTCTGAAATCGATTGGGAGTCGGGAAAGTGGACAGTGCCTGCGGAGCGGATGAAAGTGCGGCGTCAACAACTGAACAGTTGCCAATGACCGCGGGGATTGACGAGCTGAGGAAACCGGCTGAGTCAGGGAGCCAATGCGGGCATTCCGGCTAATCTCAGGGCTGCGGAAACTCTCGCCGGAATTCTGGGTCAATTTCGGCGTGAAGGCCGTATTGATTGGCCTGCTGGCAATCGGGGCCTTCTCAGGATTGCAACAATTCGAGGGCAAAGCATTCCTCTGGCGGCTGGCCATATACCCGATTGCCGCCCTGATAATCCCCGTAATTTGGACAATGCTTGGACGAAGGCCGGCTTACCCTTACGCCGCCGACGTTCTGCTGACCCTGCCTTTCCTCATCGATACCGCAGGCAACGCCCTGGACTTCTATGACACGATTGGGTGGTGGGACGACGCGAACCACTTCGTCAATTGGATGCTGCTCTCCGGCGCGGTTGGTGTGCTGGCTTGGCGAAACCGTATCGGGCGTTGGGAATCAGTGGCGTTTGTAGTGGGATTCGGCGCGGTCTCGGCCATTCTGTGGGAGGTAGCCGAGTACTACGCCTTTATTCGACACTCGTCTGAGCTTGCCACGGCATATTACGATACGTTGGGCGATCTGGCGCTCGGACTGACCGGCTCAGTCGTGGCCGGTCTGGCAACCGCCCTGGCGCCGCGCCCATAGCGGACGTCCTGGCTTCCAGTCCGGAACTCAACCGCACCGTGAACCGCCTGGGCAATCGCCGCTCACCCCAGCTCAACTGCAGAGGCTGGCCAGGCTGGAACCGGTACGCGTCGACCAGGTCGCTGGGAACGGCGCAAACGGCTATCGGAAAGATGCCGTCCCGCACAACGGTCGGCGTAGCCAATAGTACGAGAACAGCCAAGTGCACATTAGCCCAACGGCAGCAAGAACAGGTATAATTTTTACTAACTCATGCGAAAATCCGATTTGCTATGGTGCTCCGTTCCGATGTCCAACCGGGCAAAGGGGGATAATGGGGTGCCTCACAAAATATTGAAGAGGAGATAGATATGCCAGCGAAAGTCAAAGGCCTCGGTCATATCGGTTTCTACGTTCATGACCTGGACCTCATGAAAGACTTCTATGGGGAATTTCATGGGCATGACGGTGACCAAGGTCGGTCCGCTCGGGGTGTTTTTCAGTGCGGACCCGGAGGCCGTCGACCACGAGATAGCACTGATTAACGGACGGACTTCGCTCGAAGATCCGCATTGGATCCAGCAGATTTCAATGCGGGTAGATTCTCTCGATGATCTACGGGATTTCAAGCGTCGCATCCAGGCGCACGGGTACCAGTTGGACCGCATCGTCACTCACGCGAGCGCTATCGGTTGCTACTTCCGCGACCCGGAGAACAACCCCACCGAGGTGTTCTGGCTCACCGGCTATCAGTCGTGGGCCCAGATCGGCATCCCGATAGACATTGGCCAGTCGGACGAAGAGGTTATGGCAGAAGTGCTTCGGTCTTGGGAGACGGTCCAAAACGTCGAAATGGGCAAGGTACCCAGCCCGGAAACGCTCAACGCCATCCGCGAACTGAACTCGGTCGCTGCCGCCAGCCGGTAAGCCAGCGGGTCGACCCAGACGAGCCGTTTCAGCTGCGAGTATTCTTAGTGGGTGTCTAAAAAGCTGCTGGCAAGTCTCTGGGGAGAATGGAATAGCGGGGGAACGACCCCTCACCCCAGCCCTCTCCCACAAGGGGGAGAGGGAGTTTTTAGACACCTTCTTAGAGCCTGTCTACGATCTTTTTAGGATTAGCACCGTGAAGGCAAGCACCACCATTTGCAGGCTGGTATTGAGCTTCCTTTCGCAGTTCTTCCAGAGTCGGCGGCACTTTTCCAGCCAGGCGAAAGACCGCTCCACCACCCATCGCTTTGGAAGCACCACGAAGGTGTGCAGTTCGTTGCGTTTCACCACTTCCACCGAGGCTCCCAACAGGCCTTGCACCGCAGTGGCAAAGGGCTTTCCGGTGTAACCCCCGTCCACCAGCACGTTCTGCACTTGACTGAGGCCGTCTCGGCGCCGGTCAAACATCGCCAAAGCCCCGGCCCGGTCGGTGACGTCGGCGGTAGTCACGTGTATCGCATGGGGCAATCCTTGCGTGTCCACCGCGATATGACGCTTGATTCCCGACACCTTCTTGCCTGCGTCATAGCCCTTGTGCCCAGCGGTGTCCGTGTTCTTGACGCTCTGGGAGTCCACGATACAGAAGCTGGTCTGCTCTTTCCGTCCATTGCTTTGTCGGGCCGCGCCAACCGATTTTTTTTAGGACTTGCTCCAGAATGGAATCCTGACCCGGGCCAGGCCGCTCGCTCCATTGCCGGAAATACTTGTAGCAAGTACGCCAATTGGGGAAGTCCGCGGGCAGCATTCGCCACTGGCACCCGCTTTTCAAGAGGTACAGCACGCCGCAGAAAACGTCATACAAGTCCACGGTGCGGGGCTTGGTCCGGCGTCGGGCCGACTCCAACGTCGGCAGAATCCGGACGAATTGCTCCCGGCTGATGTCGCTGGGATAGGAATGAGACATGATTACCCCTCCCCTGATAATAGTCTCAGCTTAACCTATTTCAGAGATCGTAGACAGGTTCTTAGACCGAGCGCTCTATTCTTTGGTCAAGGGCGGCGCGATGCTCGTGCGTAACCACTCTGTCATTGCGGGCGGAGCGTGGCAATCCCTTCGCCGTAACTAAAGATGGCGGAGTCGAGAAACTCCGCCATCCCAGATGCTGATGTCCGGCAATGACGCCTGACGTAACCGTGATTAGCCGTTGGTAAAGATGTCGTTGGCTACGTCCATGGCGCCACGGGCAAAGGGAATGCCCGAATACAGCGTCATGTGGCCGAAGACCTCGATAATCTGATCCTGGGTCAGGCCGATGTTCAGAGCGCCGCGGATGTGGCTGCGCAGTGGGCCTTCCCGACCCAGCGTGGCCAGGCAGGTCATCGTGCAGATGCAGCGGCTGGTCAGATCCAGGCCGGGGCGGGTCCACGTTGCGCCCCAGTAGTATTCGCCGGTAATGCGACCCAGTTCGCGCTCGGCTTGGGTGGGCGGGGCCGGCCGTCCCCCGGGTTGCGTGCCCATGTAGTTGCGGCGGTATTCCTCGCCACGCTGGAACAGGCTGTCCGGGTCTTCATTGGTGTCGTGGATGCGGGTCGGCGTAAAGTCGATGCCGCGCTCCTCGAATATTTCCTTAATGATGCTGAGGGAGTTTATGCCGGCGGGCGCGCCTCCGTACCAGGTATCGTGGATTATCAGCTCCACAATCTGTTCCGGCGTCAATCCGAGGTTCAGCGCGTTGCCGAGGTGGCGGCGGAGCTGGTTCTCCCGCTGCAACACGATGAGGGAAGACAGCGTTACCATCTCCCGCTGCACCGGGGTCAGGGCGGGACGCTTCCAGATGGTGCCGAACAATGCCTCGCCGAGGATGCGTTCCAGGTCGGGAGCGATGTCCCAGGCGCCGGGCGCCGAACCGCCGCCGATGACGCCGCCGCCGAACATCCGACGGGTTTCCTGACCTCGTTCATAACGGTCATCCAATTCGCTCATTTTTCCTCCGTGTTTATGGTCGTGGGTAGAACGCCGGCAGTGTACGGGTGAACCGGGCCAGGCGCAACCGACGGCTGACTGTGGTCAGCGTTTCTCTATTGTTGGCAGTCATCCGGGCTGCCCTTCGACCCGGCTCAGGGTGAGCGGGGAAATCTATTCGGATAGCAAACCGAAAGGCCCCGGTCTGTTGCCCCTTGATGCCGCCGCCGCTATGATTGCCCTATGATTGACCTGCTGATTACCAACGGACAGGTGATTGATGGCACCGGCAGCCCGGGCTTCTATGCTGCGGTTGCCGTTTCCGGCGACACGGTGGAGGTGCATCGCGGCGACGACGCCGACCTGCGACTCAACGCCGCGCGCGTCATTGACGCTACCGGGCACGTGGTTTGCCCCGGTTTTGTCGACCTGCACTCCCACGCCGGGCTGACCATTCTGGGAGAACCGCACCACGACCCGAAAGTGCGCCAGGGCGTAACCACCGAGTTGGTGGGCATTGATGGTATTTCCCATGCGCCCTTCAAGAATCAGGAAGAATTGCACCGCTACATCTGGCTGGACTCCGGCCTCAATGGGTACCCGCCAATGCCTGCCGATTGGCTGACGGTGGCGGATATGCTCGGCAAGTACGACGAAACGGTGGCCATCAACATCGCCTATATTCTCGGTAACTCGCCAGTGCGAATCTGGAGCGTGGGATGGAACGAGCGGGCGGCCACCGCTGCCGAGATTGCCGACATGCAGTCCGTCGTGCGTGAGGCGATGGGAAGAGGGAGCATGGGGATTGTCCACGGGCCTCGACTACCCACCGGGCGCCTACGCCGACACTGACGAACTGGTTGCCTTATCGGAAACTGCGGCATCGCTGGGCGGCATCTACCACACCCACACCCGGGCCAGCCTGCTCAGTCAGGGTTACCTGGCTCCGTGGCACGAAGCGGTCGAAATCGGGCGACGCAGCGGCATACCCGTGCACCTGACCCACTACCGGCAGAGCGTTTCCGGCGTCGGCAGCCATCTGGGGCATTTGGGACTGGTGGAGGACGCGCGCGCCGAGGGCATTGACTGCACGTTCGACTGCTACACCTACCCGTTCTCCGGTACCACGGTAACCATCGGGCTGCCCCACTGGGCCAAAGACGGTGGCCCGGAGCGGCTGATGGCGGCGTTGCAGGATTCCGACGACCGCCAACGGCTGAAACGCGAATTATCCCCGAGCCGGCTGTACAACAACTGGCTGACCAACTTCACCCAACCCGAGAATCAGCAGTACGACGGCAAACTCATCACCGACATCGCCGAGATGCGCGGCCAGGACCCGGCGGATGCGTTGTTCGACCTGCTGATTTCCGAAAACCTTGGCATCAGCACCGTGGGCCTAGGCACCAACGCCCAAACCCTCTACGCCTTCGTGTCCCATCCCTACGGCATGATCGCATCCGACGCAATCCTGTTTGGTGAGACACCACCAACCCCCCGCACCTATGCTCCTTCCCGTTGTGCGGCCTGAGTTTCGTGGCGCGCGAGCAGCAACCTCGGCTGCCCGAAGCTATTCGCAAGATGACCTCTTTCCCGGCGCAACGGTTGGGTTTGCCCGACCGGGGCATCCTGCGGGACGGGTTCAAAGGCGATATCGTGGTGTTCAACCCGGACACGGTCAAAACTCACGCCACCCGCGAGAACCCGAAGCAATTCCCAATCGGCATTGAGTACGTCATCGTTAACGGACAGGTAGTCATCGAGCAGGGCACGAACACCGGTGCATTGCCCGGCCGTGCGCTGCGCCGGGGCCGGGCCTCCACCTGACGACACCCGCATGATAGAGTCGATATCATCCGAGTACCGGTTCTGCCCCCGGTGCGGTCTACCGCTGTTGCTGTCTATCCGGGCGGGCGGGCTACCCCGAGCGCGCTGCTCAGGATGCGGGTTCGTGCACTTTCGTAACCCGGCGGTCGGCGTGGCGGTGGTGGTTATGGACGAGGACGGGCGGGTTCTGCTGGGTCGGCGCTCTGCTGGTGGAAACGAAGGTTCCTGGTGCATCCCCTGCGGCTACGTGGAATGGGGCGAGGATATTCGGGATGCAGCGCGCCGGGAGTTCCGCGAGGAAACGGGGCTCGACGTAACCATCGGCGACGTGTGCGCGGTGCACTCCAACTTCCACAATCCCAATGCCCTCACCGTGGGCGTTTGGTTTTGGGGCACGGTGGTTGGCGGCAGCGTACGAGCCGCCGACGATCTGGACGCAGTGGGATGGTTTCCGCCGAATGCGCCTCCCGAACCGTTGGCCTTTGCGACGGACCAGATGGTGCTGGACGATCTGGCGCTCCGGTGAAGCGGCGCGACACTTGATGGGCAAACAGGCTGTAATAATTCAGCACATCGCCGTTGAGACGCTGGGCGGCAATTTCGAAACGGTTTTGCGGGATGCCGCGTTCGAACTGACGACGGTGCCGGTGTTCGCGGGCGCTCCGGATTTCACCGACTTTGATGCGCCCAGTCTGGCCGAGGTCGACCTGATTGTCGCGTTGGGCGGCCCGATGTCGGCCAACGACGATTACCAGGCGTTGCGCCACGAGATGAACTACCTGCGGGCTGCTGCGACCGGCAACCCTGCCACTCCGGTGGTCGGCATCTGCCTGGGCGCCCAGTTGCTGTCCCGGGCGCTGGGAGGCGAAGTCGCTCCCGCCGGCGGCTACCAGTTTGGCCTGCGCGAGATTGACATAACCGCCGATGGTATCGCCGACCCGGTGTTCAGCAGCAGCATCACTATCCCGCTGGTGCCGACGCTGCATGGTGAGCGGTTCTCGGTGTCGGCTGGCGGCGCCCTGCTCGCGGAGGGCACCATGTTGCGGCGGGATGGGGGTTACGTTCGCATTCCCATGGCGTTCAGGTATGGAATTTCCTACGGATTCCAGTTCGAACCGCAACTGACGTTGGACGAATTTCGCATCTGGAACCGCGAATTATTTGGGGACTACTCCCTGATGGGAGAGCGTTTCGACCCGGCTCAGCAAGAGGCAGCCCGCAACCTGCGGGAATTCACGGCTTTTGCAGCGCTTCACGAAGCTCAAATGGCCCGGATGCTGCGGGCATTGTTGCAACAGGCCGGCATCGCGTAAACCTATGCGACATATCTGGTAACCACGGGCTGGTGGGATTGCGCACGGTTTGACACTTGGCACGGCGGCGATTAACCTGCTAGTCGTCAGGCGCGGCGGAAAATCCACCGGCGTTCGACCGCTAAATTGCACACGCTACTACACTGGATAGACTGGAGGCATTAGAACATGGCATACGAAGGATTGATTGCCGAGCAAGGTTGGGTTGAGGGTCACGAAGGCGACCGCATCAACGCTTACCTGGCGCGTCCCCTGGGTTCTGGCCCGTTTCCGGCCGTAATGTTGTTCCACCATATGCCGGGCTGGGACGCAGCGACCAAGGAAATGGCGCGCAAACTTGCCCACAACGGCTACATCGCCATATCCCCCAACCTGCACTACCGCGAGGGCAGCGACGATCCGTCGGCCAACAGCGCCAGCATCCGCGACAAAGGCGGCATGCCTGATGCCCGTACCCTGGGCGACGCCGCCGGCGCCATCGGCTACCTGCGCCACCTGGACGTGCATAACGGCAAGGTGGGCATCATCGGGTTTTGCTCCGGCGGACGCCAGGTATTCCTGGCTGCCTGCAAGCTGCAGGGCGTTGACGCCGCAGTCGACTGCTGGGGCGGCGGCGTAACCCAGCGCGACAGCGAGCCACCCACGGAGGCTATGCCCCACGCGCCCATCGAGTTCGTATCCGACCTAAGCTGCCCGGTGATGGGGTTGTTTGGCGAGGATGACGCCAGGCCGTCCATTGCCGAAGTGGAAGCTACCGATGCTGCGATCAAGGCTGCCGGCAAGTCCTGGGAATACCACACGTATCCAAACGCGGGCCACGGTTTCTTCGCCGTAGACCGGCCCAGCTACGCGGTGGAAGCAGCCAACCAGGGTTGGCAGGAAGTGTTCGCCTTCTACGGGCGGCACCTCAGCTAATCATCCGACAGGCCTTACCAAACGCCAGGGGCGGGTTTTGCGCCCGCCCCTTTTTATGACTGCCGGATGAGCCGGATTTAGTCGTCGGTGGATTCAAAGGCCAACGTTGCGAAGCGCATGAAGATACCGCCCCGGGGCGCCGCGAGGGGCCCGTTCAGGCAGAGGCAGGCGATCACGTAGGTGGCGCCCGGCTCTGCTGCCCCGCTGATTTCTACGCGGTGCGGAGCGTTCAGACCGACGATGCTACCGAAAGCCCGGTCGATCTCGCCGTTTACCCACACTTCGCCGTAATTGTCGAAGTTGGTTTCGAACCAGACGCGAGCACCGCTCACGTCCGCCCCGTCAATGGTGGCTGGCAAAGTCACCGCGATGCGGTACCAGGCGAAAGTGAAACCTACCGACAGGCTCTGGCGCACGTTATCGCACTCGTCCCAGGCGGAGTCGTCGAAGTCGGCGAGACGGGGTGGCGCTGCCAGCAGTCGTGCGGACAACCCTTCGTTGGGTTCGCCGGGAACCAGGCCAGGCGCCACCCGCCAGGGTCGTCCACCCACGGTGTTGCGACCATCGGGTGTGTTCAGATCAACAGCGAATCTCGGCATATCGTGGACTCCTCGGGTCGGTAGGGTGTAGGTGTTGGCACGGTGTAGTTGCGTTGGGTTGTTTCAGCGCGGATGACGAGGCGCAGGCTAGCGGAATTCCCAGAGGTTGGCGGCGGTTCCGCCGAACACCATGTCGCGAGTCTCAGTGCTGGGGTATTCGATCAGGTCCATCGGCAGGCGCAGGGAGTTGCGGTAGCCCTCCCGATTGGCGACGGGCGGGAAGTCGCTGCCCCACATCAGCCGGTCGCCGCCGAAAGCATCCATGGCCATCTCGATGAGCGGCGGCACGTTATCGAAGGGGATCGGTTGGCGGAATGGTATCGGCCTCGGACAGAACTCACCGAGGCCGGGTATTTTCATGTAGACATTGGGGTATTTTGACAGCGACAACGCCCGCTGGTAGACGTCCATCGGGACGTTCTTGTCGGCCCGGCCGGGGCCGAAGAATGCGCCCACGCCGGCCAGGTGTTCCATAACCACAGTCAGGTTCGGCAGCTCCTGGATAATCGCTTCAAACTCGGGGTCGGCGTACTGCTCCACGGTGCCCATGACGCTGGCGACCACTCCCAGGTCGGCGCAACTGCGCCACAACGCCAAAGGATCGTCGCCGGGAGCGCGCCAACCGCAGTTGAACCGCAGCCCGTCAACTCCCTGATCGTGCAGTTCGGCCACCTTTTGTGGAGCGTCGGCCTGCGTGTGGTCAACAATGGCGATGACGGCGAAGCGTCCGGGGAATCGTTTGACCGACTCCACTAGGTAGCTGTTGTCAAACACCCCGAAGAACTGGGTAAGGACTGCCTTGTCCACGCCCACCCGGTCCATCTCGTCCAGCAGAATTTCTACCGGCTCGAACCAGTAGGGGGAGGCGTGGCAATGCGTATCAATTACAGTGGGCATTTGGTTACTCCTTGTGAGTACCCCCTCTCCCCAGGTGGGAGAGGGTTGGGGTGAGGGGGTATTCGCCCTGCGACGGGCTCAGGACGAACGGTTGCCCCTTGCAAGAAAGAGGTTTGGGTGAGGGCAGTTGGTCGAACTACGCCGCGGTGGTGCCGCCGTCGATCACCAGTTCCGCACCGGTAACGAAGGATGATTCATCGGAAGCCAGGTAGATGGCGCCGTAGGCAATCTCGCTGGGCTTGCCCACGCGGCCCAACGGCAGGCGCTGCATACGTAGCGCCATGTTCGCCGGGTCGTTGAGCGTGTCGGCAATCATGTCAGTTTCGATGGGCCCGGGGTGAATTGAGTTGCAGCGGATGCCGTCGCCGGCGTGCTGGATTGCCGTGGACTTGGTGAAGAGGCGAACGGATCCCTTGGTGGCTGTGTAACTGGCGGAGCCGTTGGGACTGCCCACCAGGCCGGCGGTGGAGGAAATGTTGATGATGGAACCGCCGCCGTTCTCTCGCATCGCCGGGATTGCGGCCTTGGTGCCCAGGAAAACGCCTTTGGAGTTGACGGCGAAGATGCGATCCCAATCTTCCACGGTGGTCTCTTCGATGTTCTTGCGAATCAGGATGCCGGCGTTATTCAGCAGGATATCCAGCTTGCCGTAGGTGCTGATGGCAGTCTGGACTGCCGATTGCCAGTTGGACTCGTCGGTCACGTCCAGGTGGACATAGGTGACGTTGTAGCCCAATTCCTGCAATTCGGCTTCGGTCTGCCGGCCCTGCTCGTCCAGGATGTCGCCGATGATGACACTGGCGCCCTCCTCGGCGAACATGCGGGCTTCCACCGCGCCCTGACCACGGGCGCCGCCGCTAATGATCGCTACCTTTCCTTCCAGCCTAGGCATGACGAACCTCCTGTAGATGACCCGTGCGTTGCGTTAATGTGGGTAATGGGTTCACTTTATAGCGGTTGGGGGTGAGGCGCAACAAGCCGCACCCGGCCACCCAGGGCTTTTCGATTATCCGTGCATCTGGAGTACCGACTTGGCGTCCAAACCGTTGATGTGCGGGAACGCGATTGCCGGGTCGGTAGCTTCTTCGCAATGACGGCTGGCCGAGCTGCTGCGTTGGGGATGATCCTTCGACGGGCTCAGGATGAGCGGGGGAGTTTGTTGATGCGGCCCTTCGACAGGCCTAGAATGGGCTGGGGATTTTTCTGGCCGGTAATTTTCTGGTTAGTAATCGAACGGCCGTGAGCCGGCCACCGCCGGGAGTTGTCCCCCCAACCCGGTTCCGGTGTAAACTGCCCAATATCAGTTGAAAGCTCAGAGTGACCGGAAGCGGAACTTTACACACCCACCCGAGACCTATGAATGGCAAGGAGAAAGACGATGGCGACTGGCACTCTCACTATCGACTCACAGGTTCACGCCTACGAGCGGGACCGCCCGGAACGTCCCTGGGCCGGCACGTTGCAGGGCCCTGCCGAGGTTACCGGCGACGATATGGTAGCGGCGATGGACGCCGTCGGCGTGGACGGGGCTTTGCTGATCTCCCCATTCACGATGTATCGGTACGACGCCAGTTATGCCCTGGAGGTGTATGCGAAACATCCGACCCGGTTCGGCCTGATCAGGCCATTCGATCCGGATTCGGAAACGATCGATGAGGACATTGCCCAGTGGACCGGCACGCCGGGCGTGGTTGGAGCCCGCATCATGCTCAGCAACCAGGAGTACGAAGCAGACCACCCGGGCCTCAACGCGATACTCGCTGCCGGAGGTCGGGCTGGTGTTCCGGTAAACGTGATGTGTTCGACCAGGCTGCCCCTTTTCCGCGAATTGGCCCGTCGCAACCCCGATACCCGGATGGTGGTTGATCACCTGGGTATCGCTCAGCCACCCGCGCCCCCGCCGCTGCCAGAACCGTTCGCCGACCTGCCGGACGTGCTTGCGCTGGCCGAACTGGACAACGTAGCCATCAAGATTTCCGGGGCTGGCACGCTGTCGCATCAGACGTTCCCGTACCCGGATATCTGGGAGCCGCTGCGCCGGATTTTCGACGCGTTCGGCTTTGAGCGCTGCCTGTGGGGCACCGACTGGACCAGGGCCGTGAACTCATTGACCTACGAGCAGGGGGTAGAGGCTTTCCGGGTTACCGACCAGCTCTCGGAAGACGAGCGATCTGTACTCATGGGAGGAGCCCTCGCCAAGATCTACAACTGGTCGCCCGGCGCGGCGGCGTAGGCTGTCGAGGGAGCCGTAGCAAACCGGTCTACTGTTGCAGCCCAATGCGTCTACTATCCCACCCCAATGCTGCGGGCAATACGTGCCGGCCAAGAGATGGTGGGCCGTGTGGGGATCGAACCCACGACACCCGGATTAAAAGTCCGGTGCTCTGCCAGCTGAGCTAACGGCCCGAGGACGGCGGATGGCTTCCGTGGTCAAAAGTATAGCATAGGCGCCCGCTGAACCTTTCGAAATCTGGAATAACTCCGTATTGAATACCCTTGCCAAACGGCGGAACAGGGTGCATAATCACCCCTGTTACTTTCTGGTGGTTCAAGCGGGGTGGTCCCACCCGTTCCCATCCCGAACACGGAAGTGAAACGCCCCAGCGCCGACGATACTGCTCTGGTGACGGAGTGGGAAAATAGGTCACCGCCGGGAAGTGCAATTAGGATAGCAACAGGGCGGCTTCACCGTCGCCCTGCTATCCGCTCTAATTACAGGTATCGGCTTCTCCCGTTGCGCTAGCGAGCACTGGCAACGCTGTCAACTTGCGGCATAAGCCTGCGAATGCTGGTACGAACACGACGTTGAAGACTGGGTGGGTGTGATGACGCACCGTACGGAGACTGTAAGCCTGATTCCGCCGGAATCATGAACTTGAAACCCGTTACCAGCGGCCCCGCCGATAAATTCGGTGGCAAAGCCGCTTTTATTTTTGCCCAAAAGGGGTAAAATGGCGTCCACAGCATCACAAGTCGCAAATCAACCCAGGAGAAACTCATGGGCAGCAGATTCGAGAAATTCTCAGAACGGGCACGGCGGGTTTTGTCCCTCGCCCAAGAAGAGGCGCAGCGGTTCAACCACAACTACATCGGTACCGAGCACATCCTGCTGGGTCTGGTACGTGAAACCGAGGGCGTAGCCGCTCGAGTCCTGTCCGGCCTCACCGTAGATCTGACCAAGGTGCGGTCGGCGGTGGAATTCATCATCGGTCGTGGCGAACGCCCGGCGCAGGGCGAAATCGGCCTGACCCCACGCGCCAAGAAGGTCGTCGAGTTGGCGGTTGACGAAGCGCGCCGGATGAATCACACCTACATCGGCACCGAGCACCTGCTGATCGGGTTGCTCCGAGAAGGCGAGGGAGTCGCGGCCGGCGTCCTGGAAAGCCTGGGCGTTAACTTGGAAAAGGTGCGCGCGGAAACCCATCGCATTCTCAGCAATTCCAGCACCGGCACCTCCAGCAGCACCCGTTCCACGACGCGCACGCCAACTCTGGACCAGTTGGGTGTTGACCTGACCAACGCCGCCCTCGGCGGCAAGCTGGATCCGGTTATCGGTCGCGACACCGAAATCGAGCGCGTAACCCAGATTCTGAGTCGACGCACCAAGAACAATCCGGTGCTAGTAGGGGAGCCGGGCGTTGGCAAAACTGCCATCGTCGAGGCAATGGCCCAGCAAATTTCTTCCGGCAATGTGCCGGAGACCCTCCAGGGCAAGCGTCTGGTTACTCTGGACATGGGCGCCCTGGTTGCCGGTACTAAATATCGCGGCGAATTCGAAGAGCGACTCAAGAAGGTCATCGAGGAGATCAAAGTCTCGGGCAACTGCGTTCTGTTCATCGACGAAATCCATACCATCGTCGGGGCGGGCGCGGCGGAAGGCGCGGTAGATGCGTCCAATATCCTCAAGCCTTCCCTGGCGCGCGGTGAAATTCAGTGCATCGGCGCTACTACGCTGGACGATTACCGCAAGTATGTTGAACGCGACCCGGCGTTGGAACGCCGCCTGCAACCGGTAAGGGTGGAAGAGCCCGATGCCGATATGACGGTGAGTATCCTGCGCGGGGTGAAAGGTCAGTACGAAGACCACCACAACGTTGATATTACGGAAGAAGCGGTGCAGGCGGCGGCTACGTTGTCCACCCGCTACATTCCTGACCGGTTCCTGCCGGACAAGGCGATTGACCTGCTCGACGAGGCCGGTTCCCGCGTGCGTCTGCGCGGTAGCCACGCTCCCCAGGAAGTCAAGGATGCAATGGAAGTCCTGGAGCGTGTGCGGAAGGAAAAGGACGAAGCTATTGCGTCGCAGCAGTACGAAGTCGCCGCCGAGTTGCGGGATCGTGAGCTCCACCTCACCGAGAACGTGGGCGACCTGGAGCGCGACTGGAAGGCCGGCCGCTCCAAGGAACGAACGCAAGTTACCGAAGAAGACATTGCGGAAGTAGTGAGCATGTGGACCGGCATTCCGGTTACACGACTTGCTCAGGAGGAGACCGAGCGTCTGCTCCACATGGAAGAAGACCTGCACAAGCGCATCATCGGCCAGGACGAGGCCATCGTTGGCATCGCTCGGGCAGTGCGGCGAGCCCGGGCCGGCCTGAAGGACCCGCGGCATCCCATCGGGGTGTTCCTGTTCCTTGGACCTACCGGGGTCGGCAAGACAGAATTGGTGCGGGCAATGGCCGAGTTCATGTTTGGCCACGAGGACAACATGATTCGCCTGGATATGTCCGAATTCCAGGAGCGGCACACCACTGCCCGGCTGATCGGTGCGCCTCCGGGATACGTTGGTTACGACGAGGGAGGCCAGTTGACTGAAGGCGTTCGCCGGAAGAACTATTGCGCCGTCTTGCTGGACGAAATCGAAAAGGCGCATCCGGACGTTTTCAACATCCTCCTGCAAATCTTTGATGCCGGCCAGTAATGACGGACGCGCGCGGACGCCGCGTTGATTTCCGCAACTCCATCATCGTAATGACCAGTAACCTGGGCTCAGACCTCATCAAACGGGACAACCAGCCTGGGCTTTGCGGTCAAATCCGATAACGCCCAAACCGACAACATGGCTTACGAGCGGATGAAAGACAAGGTGATGGAGGAAGTGAAGCGCTTCTTCCGACCCGAGTTCCTCAACCGCCTGGATGCCACCATTGTGTTCCATGCGTTGAGTCGGGAAGAGATTCACCAAATTGTGGACTTGATGATGAACATGGTGCGGAGCGAGCTCAAGGACAAGGACATCGACATTGAGTTGACCGAGGCCGCCCGCGAGCATCTGGCGGAGAAGGGGTTCGACCCGGTGCTGGGTGCCCGCCCATTGCGCCGCCTGATCCAGAACGAAGTCGAGGACAAGCTGTCCGACGAACTGCTGGGTGGAAACATTGCAGAAGGCGACACAGCGATTGTTGATCTGGACGAAGATGGGAACGTGGTCGTCAAGGTTCGCAGCAAAGAGATGGCTGCCTTGCCCTCGGCATAAAGGCAGCATCAGGTAAGGGACCGAACATAGGGGCGTCAAAAAATGGCGCCCCTTACTGTTACCGTAATTAGCGAGCTGGCAAACCGCAATTGTGATGTGGAAGCAAGGAAACACCAGGCACCGGGAATCGTGGAACCGATGGCTCCGGGGCTGACGCCAGTGGCGCCGTACCGACGCCGTTTCACACACGGATGGTTGCCCCGACGCTGAATTGGGATTCGTAGCGGAGACAGGCAACTCTAAACCCGGTTGGCGATTGGCATGGCCCTTGCTAATTTTTGGTACTCCGTCCCAAACCGCGCGACGCAACTAGATTAGGTGACCTTCCATGCCGCGACGTTTGCTGAAACATATGGAACGGTCTTATGGCTTCGACGAAGTTGCCATCGTTCCCGGCGAAGTTACCATCAATCCTGAGATGACATCGACACAAATGAGCATTGGCGAGTTCGCCTTTGATTCACCGGTGCTGGCCTCGGCGATGGACGGGTCCCGTGCTCGCTCCGCGCGCCGTCTCGCCGCGCTTCGCCATCCTGATGCACGAAATGGGCGGGCTGGGCGTGCTGAACGGTGAGGGACTGTACACCAGGTCTGAATACGCCCCTATTCGTGCTGGCAGAAGATCCTCTCCATGACCAGTAGTCGGTAGGTCCACGCGAGTTCCTGCATGCAGTGTTATAGCGGACTCGGTGCAGGAGCACCTGATTGGGCAAAGGGTGGAGGAAATCAAAAGCACCGGTGCGGTGGCGGCCATGGCGTTTACGCCGGCCACGACCAAGAGATACAGCTCCCTAGCCGTCGAAGCCGGAGCCGACATCATAGTGGTGCAGTCAACGGTAACGACTGCCCGGCATATGTCGCGGAGTTACACGGGCCTGATTTTCTCGGAGTTGATCAGCTCGCTGAAGGTTCCGGTCGTGGTTGGCAACTGTGTCAGCTACAGCGTGGCCACCGAGCTGATGGAAACCGGGATTGACGCCTTGTTGGTGGGAGTCGGCCCAGGCGCGGCCTGCACCACCCGCGAGGTTACCGGCGTCGGCGTTCCGCAAGTTACGGCTACCCTGGAATGCGCAGCAGCTCGCGAGGATTACTTCCAACGGACCGGGCGGTATGTCAGCGTGATCACTGACGGTCGAATTCGCACCGGCGGCGATTTGTGCAAGGCGATGGCCAGCGGCGGACGGCGTCATGCTGGGCACTCCCTTCGCTCAGGCCACGGAAGCCCCCGGCCGCGGCTACAACTGGGGCATGGCCAACGCCCATCCGGAGTTGCCGCGCGGCACGCGCATCAACGTGGGCACCAAAGGCACCCTGCAGCAGTTGATGCACGGCCCGTCCACGTTACCAACGGTACCCAAAACCTGGTGGGTGCGTTGCGCGTGGCGATGGGTATGTGCGGATCGTACACGGTGCGCGATTTCCACCAGACCGAAATGATAGTCGCCCCGGCCATCAAGACTGAGGGCAAGCATTTTCAGTTGCTGGGATAGGTCAGCGGCCCGAATTGTCCCGCTTCCGGCAACCATAAAGGAGTTTTTGAATGACCACTGGAACGATTCAGATATTGAGTTGCCGATTCACGTCAGCAGAACATGCGCCGAACGGCCGGCCGCCGGCCGATTGCCCAGCCTGGCTGGCAAGACCATCGGGTTGCTGGAGAACCGGAAGTACCACTCCGATAACTTCCTCAAGGAACTGCAATGCGTTCTGGAAGAAGATTACGCGGTGGACAAGGTTATCTACTTCCAGAAGTTCAGCTTCAGCGCGCCCTGCTCTGACGAAACTATGGAGGACGTGATCGCCCAGTGCGATGCGGTGGTGCATGGAATTGCGGATTGAGGGAGTTGCACGGCGTGGGGTCTCCCAAACAAAAACCACCCCAATTCCACCGAAAACAAAACCAAAAACACTACCACCCACGAAAAACCCGCAGGCCACCTCCCTCCAGACCCGACCCCTCACCCCCCCCCCGCTCAGAACCCCACCCACCCCATACCTCCCAGGGGGCACGCTTCCCCCCCCTCACCCCGCCACCCCTGATCTACCCGTTCCAGGGCCCCCCGCCCGACACCCAACGCAACTGGAGACGGACACCTCCTCCCAACCAAAACCGCAAACACGCCGGCCGGATCCCCCCACCCGCGGGGTGAGTAGTCCGCCGAACCCACCGGCAGCGTACTCCCCCCTTCCTTCCCCTCACCTCTCGGCATTTCCGTCGGTGAGCGTCTCACGAAAGTTCAACCGCCGAGCCGCCCACGCACGGGCCACGGCCCTGGGTATGCCGGCCGTTCAGATTCTGGCGTTGCCCAGCCCGCTGGCTCCGCGTTCGATTCCCGAAGTTCGCGAACTGGCGCACGAGTACGCCGGCCAGATAACCGCCATGCTGACCAACGGCAACTAGACCTAACAAGCTTTCAGACCTAACGAGCGTTTGAGGAGAACTCGCCCTATGGCAAGCAACACGCCGGCTTTGCGTTCTCGGCGGATCGACGTTCCTGATTCATACGAAGCCATTCAGGACTACTACGAGGACCAGGGTTGGACGGACGGGATGCCAGTCGTCCCGGCTACCGAAGCATCCGTGCGCGTATGTTGGGCCCCTGGGGCGAGGACCCATCGCAATCTCTGGGAGTAACCCAGCCGTCAAACGTTGAGGTTACGCTGGAGAAGGTTGCCGTCAACGCAGTGATGGCCGGCTGCCGTCCGGAGTATTTTCCGGTGGTGGTGGCGTGCGTCAAGGCGGCCATGCAAACCGAGTTCAATCTGGCGGGATGCCAGGCGACCACCGGCGGAGCCGCCCCGGTCATAATCGTCAACGGACCCATCGCCGCGCAGTTGGGTATCAACGGAGACTCGGGCTGCTTTGGCCCCGGATACCGCCCGAATGCCACCATCGGCCGCGCGCTTCGCCTGTTCGTACGCAACATCGCTGGCCTCATCATCGGTGAAATGGACAAGGCGACGCTGGCGATGCCGGGGCGGTATTCGTTCTGCTTCTCCGAAAACGAAGCGCGCAGCCCCTGGGAACCGCGCCATGTGGAGCTCGGGTTGAATCCTGAAGACAGCATGGTTACCATTCATGCCATTCGCGCCTTCTACCCCATCATGGAGACCACCGTTTCCCGGGGCATTGAGATTCTGAACACGCTGGTCAAGGCAACGCAGGCGACCGGTTTCTCGAACTACTATCAGATTGGCACCGGGGCGCAGGTAACGCTGGTGATAAGCCCCGAACACGCCGCTGAAATCGCGGCGGATGGTCTGACCAAGAAGGACGTTCGGGAGTACGTTTACGCCAACGCGCGAATGTCGATTGGGCAGCTGTCCGGTTTGGCGCATTGGGGCAACCGCAACTACCCGGCCTGGATCGACGACAGCAAACCGGACACCATGGTGCCCATCGCGCCGCGGGCCGATGATATCGTGATAGTAGTTGCCGGCGGTGACGGTCGCCACTCCGCCTGGCTCGCGGGGTGGGGCGTAACCCGGGTGGTTACCGAGAAGATCGAGATACCGGGATAGGCCGGCCCCGCCGGAGTCCCGGCGAAAGTCGGGCCGCGCATCTCAAAAGGGGCGACGCTTTCGCCCTTTTATTTGCCCGTTGACCTGCAAACGGGCTAGGAATCATGGCAACAATTTGACATAATCCCCGATAATTGTGCAAAGCTAAGTGTTCACCCACCTTCACACCCACACCGAATATAGCATGCTGGACGGCATCAGCCGCATCCCCGATCTGGTCAACCGGACTCGGGAGTTGGGCATGGACGTCATGAGCATCACCGATCACGGTTCCCTCTATGGCGTGGTCGATTTCTACTCCGAGTGCGTCGAAGCCGGCATCAAGCCCATCATCGGCTGCGAGATGTACGTGGCCCACGGCAGCCGCCATGAACGCACGCCCAACGAGCGCACGGCGAACCACTTGGTTCTCATCGCCAAAGACAACACCGGCTATCGCAATCTGCTCCAACTGGTAACCCGCTCCCACCTGGAGGGGTTTCACTACCGCCCTCGCATCGACAAGGAGCTGCTGGAACAGCACCGGCAGGGCCTCATCTGTCTGTCAGGCTGCGCTTCGGCGGAGGTGCCCACGCTGCTGGCCGACGGCAACTACGACGCGGCCCGCGAAAAGGTGGGTTGGTATCGCGAGCTGTTTGGTCAGGACTACTACCTGGAGCTGCAGCACCACGAGCACGTCCCGCAGCTGCCCGCCATCAACGAGAGCCTGATCCGCCTGAACAAGGACACCGGCATTCCACTGCTGGTGACTAACGATGCCCACTACGTGCGGCAGCGCGAACACCAGTTTCAGGATGTGTACATCTGCATCCAGACCGGCACCAACGTCCACGACGAAAAGCGGCTGCGGATGGAGGATTCCTCCTATTACATCAAGTCGCCCGCCGAGATGGCCTCCCTGTTTCCCCAGTTCCCGCAGGCGCTGGACATCACCGGGGAGGTTGCCCAGGGATGCAACGTGTCGCTGGGATTTGGGCAGATGCACCTGCCCAGGTACAACACCCCCAACAACGAAGATGCTGACGCCTATCTGGAACGCATCTGCTGGGAAGGGTTCCGGAAACGCTACGGCAATAATCATGAGGAAGCCCGCGTCCGCATGGAGTATGAACTGGAGGTGGTGAAGCAGACCAGCTTCGCCAACTACTTCCTGGTGGTCTGGGACATCATTTCCTTCGTGCGTCAGCAGGAAATCCTGTTCGGCGTGAGGGGTAGCGCGGCGGCCAGCATCGTTCTGTACTGCCTCGGCATTACCGAGATTGACCCGCTGGAATACCGCCTCGTGTTCGAGCGTTTCCTGAACTTCGAGCGCAAGGAAATGCCCGACATAGACATGGACTTTCAGGATGACCGGCGCGACGAGGTGCTGCGCTATGTCATTGACCGCTACGGCAGCGACCGGGTGGCCCAGATCATTACCTTCGGAACCATGGGCCCCAAGGCGGCGCTACGAGATGTTGGCCGCGGGTTGGGGATGAGCTACGGCGACGTTGACCGGGTGGCGCGCATGGTGCCCAATCGCTCCCGAACACTGTCCGATGCCCTGGCCGCCAACCCGGAGTTGAAGCAAACCTACGAAAGCGACCCCGCGATGCAGAATCTGGTGGACAATGCGCAGGCCCTGGAAGGTATCGTCCACCACGTTAGCACCCACGCCGCCGGCGTTCTGATTGCCGACGAACCGCTCACCGAAACGGTGCCCCTGCAACGTCCGGCCCGCGGCGATGAAAACAGCCCGGTGATGATGACCCAGTTCTCCATGGACCCGGTGGCCAAGCTGGGCCTGCTCAAAATGGATTTCCTGGGCCTCACCAACCTTACCATCCTGGATCGCACCATCAAGCTGCTTGACGAAGAGCGTGGCATACGCATCGACCTGGGCCGGCTGGGGCTGGACGACGAAGAAGCCTACGAACTGCTGGGCACCGGCAACACGTCCGACCTGTTCCAGTTGGAATCAGCCGGTATGCAGCGCTACATCAAGGAGCTGAAACCGTCGAACCTGGGCGACATTGCGGCCATGATTGCGCTGTACCGCCCCGGGCCTATGGAGCACATCGACCGGTTCATCCGCTCCAAGCACGGGCGGGAGGAAGTCACCTACCCCCACCCCAGCATGAAGGAACTGCTGGACGAAACCTACGGCGTCATCGTCTACCAGGACCAGGTGCTGCAATTCTGCAGAACTTCGCCGGCTACACGCTGGGAGCCGCCGACACTGTCCGCAAGGCAATGGGCAAAAAGATTCCCGCGTTGATGGCCGAGGAACGGGACCGCTTCGTGGCCGGCGCCGTTGCCCAGGGCTACACGGAGATGATGGGCACCGAGATTTTCGACCTCATCGAGCCCTTCGCCGGCTATGCGTTCAACAAAGCCCACAGCGTCAGCTACGGCCTCATCTCCTACTGGACGGCCTATTTCAAGACTCACTACGCGCTGGAATACATGGCCTCGGTGCTGAACTGCCGCCTCGACCATGCCGACCGGTACGTTGCGTCCATCAACGAATGCACGCGAATGGGCATCACCATCGGGTTGCCCGACGTGAACGCATCCGGCGTGCTCTATACCATCGACAAGACGGTGGACAAGTCGGCCGGCCTGGGCCAGCTGCGCGTCGGTTTGACGGCGGTTAAAACCATTGGCGAGGGCGCCGTGAACCCAATCGTCGCCGAGCGGACGGCCAACGGTCCCTACACCTCGGGTTGGCGATTTCTGCAACCGCGTCGATGTTTCCGGGTTGAACCGGCGCACCCTGGAAGCGCTGGCCAAGGCCGGGGCGTTCGACTCGCTGGCGCCGCGGGCTGCCGTGGTGGGCGCGCTGGATCGCATCTGGGCGGTGGCACAGCAGGAGACCCGGAACCGCAACTCCGGGCAGTTCGGTATGTTCGGCAACGAGCTGGACAGCAACTCCGGCGGTACCCTGCTGGAACTGGTCACCAAATCAACCTGACTATACGGCTCAGGAAAAGGCCGCACTGGAAAAGGAGTTCCTCGGCGTCGCCATTTCCTTCAACCCCATCCTGGCGCTGGCCGCCGTCGACCCGGAGGGCGCCATCAACTCGGTGGAGCAGCTGGACGAGGACGCGGTGGGGTCAACGGTTACGCTGCTGGGGCACGTCAACGAGGTTACCGAGCGGTACACCCGCGACAACCGCAAGTTCCTGCGCGTCGATCTGGGGATGGTTGGCGGCCAGGTGGAAACTATGGTCTGGCCCGACAACCTGGAAAAGACGGCCCACGTCTGGCAGCAGGGCGCCACGGTTCGGGTGGTCGGCCGCTTGCAGGTCCGGGGCGATGACTTCTCGCTGGCCTGTTTCGATGCCAGGGAGTTTCAGATTGGAGATCCGGCCGGAACTCCGCCCGCCGGAACACCGTCAGGCGGTGAAGCCGGTCGTCCCTACGCCGGCCCCAACCGGGAGGGAGCCGGCAACCCGACACGGGCCAATGGGCACGGCAACGGCAATGGAGCGCCGGCTCCGGCCAGCCCTGCCGCGCCCGTCGGTGGTCGGGATGCCGGTATGCTCATCAGGATGACCGAAACCGACGACGCCGACGGTGATCGCTACCTGCTGCGTCAGGCCATTCGGGTCATGCTGGAATACACCGGTGATGACAAGGTGTACGTGGAGCTGAACCTGCAGGAGGGTCGGCGTGTCCTGATGGAGGTTCCCACGGTGTCAACCAACGCCTGTCCGGAGTTGCAGCAGCGCTTGCTGGAACTGCTGGCGCGAGCTGCAAATTCGCCGACATGTATCGCAGCTTCTGGGAACCCTTGCTCGGGCCTGCTGGCGTGACCCCGGATCTTCCGACTCCTGCGGTGCCCCACCGCGCTCTGCCCTACCCCTGCCGTTTCGCGTCCATTTCGTCTGCGAGTTGGACTGTCCCTCTCTGTTCATTGCGAGGAGCGGAGCGACGCGGCAATCTCGTAGTCATAACGACGTTTGTAGGCTC